>JBBPCY010026142.1:0-14471 GCA_037974405.1 Brachyalestes nurse | reverse complement strand
AAGCTTTGGCCCTTTAAAATGTTCAGTGCAGTCTTATCATGCACATTATCATGTGGCATGTCTTTGATAGTACCATAAAAACTCAGTATGCTGGCAGGTAAACACAAATATATATGTGAAAAGAAGCCACTCAGTATATAAATCTTGACATTTTCAAGACTGAATAGCACACCACCTTTTTGTAAGTAGAAAATATGTCTCACATCCTAATGTGTGGTGTGGTTATTGATCATGAAATGCATGCATTGTTCTTAGAACACAACAAGCTGTGGAGTGAGTAACTAAAAATCAGCAAACTGAGGCATATTGGCAACACTCTAAAATTAATTGCTAGAGTGAACATCTTGCTGAGGTGTAATGGCGTGGATGTGCTTCACGTGTTTTGCTGCTATGGGCAAAATGACTTACTGCATTATTGAGTGTTAAGCAAACAGATTTGAATCCATACTCAACAACATCTCTATAATTGGGCAGCAACATCAACACTATAGTGCAAACTTATAGTGCACAAATGCATCTTTCAATCATTATCAAAACATCAGCACACAATATGCAAATAAGTATCCTGGTGTTCTTTTAATGCCAGTCTTAGAGACCATGTCACAGAGTTCACAATGGTTGATAACAATCAGATAACTGCACATAATCATACAATAACTGAACACACTGTAAAACAGCACATAACCCAACATCTGCACATAATAATCTGCATATAATAATATGAAAACTGCACATGATAATTTGAGAACTACACATGATAATCTGAAAACCTCAGATAATAACCCAATAATTACACAGGATAATCAGAAACCACATACATAGCACATACATAGCTGCACTCAATAATCACACAATTATCCGGTGACTTCGGCTGTGAAATCACATACAATAACCGCACATAATTACCCAATAAAATCTCATAACTGCACATTACAATCCAATAACTAAACATAACAATCTGATAACTGCACATAATAACCAAAGAGGAGCATATATAATCTATTAAGGGTATACAAAAAATACACTAATGGCACATAATAATCTGATAACTACACATACTAATCAATTTACAGCACATCATAACCCAATAACTATATGCAATGCTCTTATAACTACAAATAACAATCTTATAACTACACATAATCCAGTAACTCCACATAAACATCAAATAACTGGACATAATGGGCGCGGCTGGTGGGCTAGTGGTTAGGGAGTTGGCCTTGTGATCATAAGGTTGTGGGTTTGAATCCCAGTATTGCTAGTGGCCCCACTGAGGTGCCTTTGAGAAAGATGTTCCTGGCTGCCCACTGTTTCACTTGGTGAATGAGTTTAAGGGGTTAAATGAAGAAAGCCTCGTGTTTTTCGTTTGTTCTACTTAAAGCCTTGTTGTAAATTTATGAATTTATTACTGCATTTACCTACTTATACCAAAGAAAACGCCCATGCATGAATTACAGTACAGTCTATACATGGGTAACATCGGTATTTACATTCTTGTGTTTTTCGTTTTGTTCTTCTTAAAGCCCAGTATTTTTGTTACTGCAAATTAATTTCTTACTGTATTTACCCTGCATATACCAAATAAAACAATAGAGCTTAACAAAGAAAACGCATGTGGATGAATTACAGTACAGTCTATAGAGGGGGAACACTGGTATTTACATTCTAGCACTGTGGGAGACAGCAATTTTAGAATTGCACATAATAATCTGATAACTGTCCATCATTATCTGATAACTACACATTATAATGTGTAGGTATATTTCAGCTACAATGCGGAGATTTGGGACAGATTTGTTCTGATCTGCCAAGCTCTGCGCGCTCTAGTGACTGTTCGCCTGCTAACTCCTACGTTTGTGTCTTCCTTCCCTGAGGTGACATGACAGGGTTCACATGTTTTGCACATAACTGTATGATACAGAAAAGGTTCACTGTTCAAACAAACTATGAGTCACCCATGACTGTAAACGTTTTTGTGTATTATGTGCACCTCTGTTTGAAAATATTTTTAAATATACAGGTGGAGTACCTTGACATAGATCCATCTTTTTATTTTACGGCAGAAGGGCTTGTATGCCATATGGGCCCTTTAATGCATAGCTTATACCATTCAGGCTGGCCTGTATATAATTTTACGTTCTAAGTATAACCCTTTAAAACATTCATCTAATAAATAAATGTAGGAATAGTTAGCTGTACCCCTGCTGCTTATGCGCCATATGTTCAACCCGATCTCATGACTTTTCGTGCAGCCATCACTATATACAATGTAATCAAAATATGTGCTGCGATCAAGCTTTAGGGTTTTTTTTGTGCTAGGACAAAGCTTCACTAACCTGTATTTTAACGTGCAGTGCGTAACACCACCAGTATCTGCGCTAACTGGTGATGGTTAGGGTTAGAGTTAGGGTTAAGGTTAGGGTTAGAGTTGGGGTTCGGGTTAGGATTAGGATTATGGTTAGTGTTAGAGTTAGGTTTAGGGTTAGGATTAGGGACTTTCCCTGTCTCACGGCATTTCAACATGTTTTAACCGCTTTGCTAACAAAAACGATAAGGAATCAACTCATTATTTCTCTCCTACTGTCCCTCAGCCACCAGTTACCGCTGATACTGGCAATGTTATGCAGTGCACATTAAGATACAGGGTAGTGAAGCGTTGTCCTAGCACAAAAAAAAGTCCTAAATCGCAGCAAGTATTTTGATGACATTGTATATCGTGATGGCTGCACGAAAAGTCACCTCTACAGATACTTTTTGATGGAATACTTTCTTCAATTCATGCTATTTTATTTGTTTGAGTGTAGAATACTAGTATGGCCCATTAATGAAAATTTAAACTGCTATTTACATTGCAAGCCAGTCACTGGCTATTTTTTCTGTAAAGAAATCATGACAAGCCTCAACATTCACACTCCTAGTTAAGACTCCTTGAATAACATAGAGTATGCATCTACGATCTTTAAATGAGATCCAAGACTTCACAACAGGCTCCTGAAAACTTCAACGATTAAAACATCAACTGCTTGCAAGACTTTGGCTGTTCCCATCCGAACGTTCTTGCTCACATTCTCATTGACCTGTGTAACATTGTGACTGCAGTTACACATAATGAGCCCTTCATTAACAATGTAATTAGGAAAGTCTAATCAGCCAGTGGACAAACACAGCCCCATGCTGTCAGGCATGCAGGTGAACTAAATACAGTGCTTCATTAAACCAGTAAGCATTCCTAACAACGTATCAAGCCATTTCAAATCTCTTTTTTCCCTTCAAACTGTGTTCATGGCCTTTGAAATCAGCATGGCTTCTGGCCCAGCTCCTGAGACCAAAATCATAATGTTCTTCCTGTTAATGAATATTGCATAGTTATAATTTATTATTTGTTTTGCTGATGGAGTTTTCTTTTACTTTTAAGATCAATTAATTGCCGAAAATCAATGTGACTGAACTCTAGCTGTGCTTTGGCAGATTATCAGATATTTAGCATCCGTCCAATTACCATAGGCTGAAGTACATATTTTCGTGAATACTTCCTGGCTAAGCTGACTAATTTGGACTTTGATTTGGCGTTTCACCTTGGGTTGGCTTCTTCATTAGAATCTCTACAAGGAAGGCGCACATTTGGAGCACACATTTCATGAGGAGAACACTTTGCCATATGAATAACAACCCGACCTTGAAAATGTCCAGCAACTATTGCCTCCTCGCTTCACCTTATTGGCCAGCAACTGCACCAGAGTCTAAACAACAGTGGATCAGCTAATTTTCACCTGAAGCCAATCTGTTCGAGCGTCATATGTTGCTGTAGATGGCATGATTGCAAATTCAAGTACAAATTTTGTGAGCCATGTATACGGTAAGGACATAGTAAATGACAATAATCACTTTATTTTTCACCATCAGGGTTTAAAGTAGCCTTCTATGCTAAGTTAGCAGGGGTTTAGTTCCCCTCCTAATCCTCTGACAGCACTTATGTACACCTACAAATTATGAGCATAAATCCTAAACAGAGACTTAAATCCTGAATTAACAAGCGAATACTTTGGTATCAGAATTATTCAGGTCTTCTCCAACAGCTGTAATCACTCATGCTAATAATAAAACTCATGCTATTTGTATAGGCAGAAAGAATGGATGTCAGGATAACCCACGTTAATGTCTTCCAGGTCCAGAAAGTTGAGAACAATCCCGTTCCTCTTCCAAATGATCGGTGGCCTCAGCGTCCCCTGGATACTGCAGGACAGCACTGTGCTCAGGCCCACGGTCACTGTGGTGATGCTCACCCTCTTATCCTCTGGAAGGCTAAGCTGAACAACCTCTGAAAAACAAAATCACAACACAGAGTTTACACAAAAGCCCATTACATGTTCTAAATTACATCAAAAGCATTTTAAATCATAATGACCCTAATGTGATGGAAAACCTGTGAACCTTCTGCCATTTTGCAAATCCATCCTTTTACCTGTCACCATTTAACTCATGGAACTTTTCAGAGCTTTCCAGTTCGAAAATGGCATTTACTTCAAAAACTCACAATAAATGTTATCCTCGCTTGGATGATCCTTAGCGCAACAAGTATAAACGACTGGAAGGAGGATGCTATTAATACTGCATGTGTGGTTGACACGGGGTCAGTAATGGTCTGAGTTGTTTCAGCAGAAATACCTGTGTTGGCTTGATGCACAATAATTTACGGAGGTCTAAAGGGCCTGCAAGGCATAAGTGTCAGAGCTATTACTTCTCCATTTACTGAAAATTAATGTTTAGAGGCTTTCTAGAACCGTAAATTATTTAAACGGTATGATATATGTCATTTTTGGTCCGTGTTACTATTTACTGTCAGTATCTAAATGATAGCACATAACACAGATAAGGTTCAGGCATACAAATGTTGCTTACAATTAGCATCATTCACTTAATGTAATGCTAACTAGTGACTGCTAGCTTCTATTCACTTCTATCTGTGTTAGCATGAATGGCTGTGCTATTCCTTTACTGCATGCATCAAACCATAATTAAAGCTATACTGCAAATGGGAATGGTTTGAGATATATCTTTTTACATTCTTTTCCATTTTGGTCGAATATCGATGCAAATGAATACCTTAAAGCAGGAGAGTTCAATCTGTAAAAAGCCAACATTTTTCAGGTCTCACCTGATTCCTGTCTTCAAACAACTGATCATATTAGCTCCTGTTTACTGGAATGAATGCCTGCAGCCTTTTTGCGGATAAGATCTGGACACCCCTGCCTCAAAGTGTTTAAATACTAGATAAAGCAACTTAGCGAATGTGCACTCTAACAAGACAGTTAGAGTGATCTGGCCCACCACTGCCATCCTGAAAAAGCAGCTAACAGTTATACAGTTACAGTTATTTCATCAGCTAGCACATTTTTACCCTACTGTACCCTACATTATTTTCTGATATATTATGAGTTGCCTCTAGCATGACATATATATTAGGGCTGGGAAAATTAACGCGTTATTATCGCGTTAATGCATTATTTACTTAACGCCGACAATTTGTATATCGCGCGTTAACGCAGGTTTTTAAAAATCCTTTTATTTTGAACCTTTTTTATTTTCAGCCTGCTGGCAGACACAACAAGGGTCCAGTGGACTTTGGATCCAGAGCCCGTCGTACAGCGCCAGTCGCCGAATCAGAATCAGAATCGCGTTTATTGGCCGAGTATGTGAGTGACGCGGCCATGGAATTTGGTGTCTTTCAAGCACGACAGTATAAAACAACAATATGGAAATATATACGAACATGTGCCTACACCTCACCCATATGTCTCTTACAGAGCATGCTGCTGCTCCAATAGGCCAATAGACGCGATTCTGATTCTGATACGTCAGTTGACGTTGCCAGCCGTTCTAGTGTTAAACACGCATCTGATAGGACGTGTGTGGTTTCTGCCAGGACCTGTTTTAGTGGAGATGTGCTAGGTTTGTTTAAAAAATAATAATAATAAGTTAAGCCCAAATGCACATTTATTTTATGTGATGTTAACAGCTAACTAGTGCTTTTGAAGTAAAAGGACATTGAATAAAAATAAAAATCGGGAGTTTTTGAAAAAAATGGAGGAGTTGTAAAAGCCTGTGGTGTGCAAAAACCTTTAACTGGCAGTGTACTCAAATCATAGTCACAGATTAGTAAAGCACAGGAGCATGATTGGTAAGCCATGGCCATGACTAAAGTAAAGTAAAGTGTACCCTTATAGTCACGTGTGAACACCACTCAGTTTGAAATTCTTTCTCTGTATTTTTACCCATTTACCAAGTGAAGCGGGGGCTGCCACCAACGAGGGGCGCCTGGGGAGCAGTGTGTGGGGACGGTACCTTGCGCAAGGGTACCTCAGTGATGACACTAGCAGTGCTGGGATTCGAACCCACAACCATCTGATTGCAGGGGCAACTCCCTAACCACCAATTATTGAATAATGTTGTTCTCACAGCTTACAAAGTTGTAGCTATGACTTTCAGCTGTTGCCTTCCTATGCCCTAGAAAGACTTTTTACTTAAGAATGAATCTTACCAGCGGTGTTCCATATCCTGGAGTTCTGAGGATAATGTAGCTAACAAGTACAGAAGTTTATACTCCACCAGTAGGAATCTGCATGCATAAAAGAGCTGTGATGAAATCTTTCTTCGGATGTCGGCTCCCTTCCTGCATGATATTTACAGTGCTAGTAAACAAAACTGTTGTGAATCAGAATGGAAACAGATGTTGTGTTGTATCAGTGTGATGGATAGAGTGACAGGGATGACATGATGATGATGGGGATTAATGAGATGAGAATTCAATCACACATGACACATCGCTCCATCACTGGCATTATTCACACTGCCAAGAAGCTTCTCCAACATTAAGAAAAAGGTCCTGTTTTTTAAACAAGTGTTATTATTGTGGAAACAAATGCTTGGAGGAAACAGGATTGTTTGTCAGTGCCACTGGTGAGTCACAGGAGCTTCAGTAGATAATCAGATGTTGGCAATCGATTCACTCACTTAATATTTACTAAAAATACACTCGTTATTTTTTTCTAACAAATAAATTGTTCACCATTTGGGTACCTTTATCAGCCAGAAAATGTCATATTTTTATTCATCACCTCTGATGCACCGCCGCATTCACATCCTCATCACATGAAAATCTTCTTCCCCTTAAAGTTCTTTGAGAGGTCCAAAAAGGTGAAAATCAAATGCCGACAAAGTCGCCCAATTACTACTTATTCAGCCTTCACCGTTTCCAACTAATATCGAAAAGTGCAGAAACTTTTTGAATGTGTATACTTCATTTATATATATATATATATATATACTGATTGGTGATCACCTGAATCAAATCTTATTTAATGAGGAAAAGTATAAAAAAACTACTGTAATCGACACTCTCCTCTCACAATGTGACCAGTTGGATGGCAAAACACTATTAGAAGTATGTCAAAGGAAATTATTGCCATTTTGTTTGAATTAACAAGATATTTGTTTTCTTTTAATTGTTTAAGGTTTGTAAACACTGTTTTGTTATTTTGATGTATTCTCGTTTCCTTTCAAATTATATTTAAAAAAACAAGGTTTTTTGGAAATTAGGAAAAATATTGTTAGCGGTTCTTAAAAACTAAGACAAAGCTTGTGTATAACATTTTTACAGTCTCTTATTTTTTCCAGAGCAGTATATATATATATATGTATATTTGAATGCTTTTGAATGCTTTTCATGACTAATGAAGTCTAGTCTGTGCTACCAGATCCTTTATCTTATGAATGCAGCACGTCCGTCCACAAAAAAAAACTTGCAAAATTGATTACTTCAATTAATATTAATGATTACGTCGTCGTTTTCAGATTCCTGCATCCCTGATTTCCACTAAGGCATCACATTTTGCAATGCGGTCAAGAGTTCCCTGAACTGCCGGTTTGATAATTGACCGGAATGTCCTAGAGTGGGCAGGGGGCGTGGGTGGTGTCCCCTCTGCTTGGATGTCCGCTCAGCTCCTCTCCACAACATCTGTTGGCTGTGGAGCATGTGTCACAAAACATTTCCCAACCTGGCTGTTCATGCATGCAAACAGTCTCACACACTCTGTGGCGGCCTGAAAAAGGGAGAAAAATCTCATTTCCCGGTAATCCTCATTTTGTCCGTGAGAAGCCAAATCGAACTGACAGCTTCCGGAGGTTTCCAGGTGCTTTCAGACGGCAACTGCACTGAGACCTTTTACTGCCTTGTCCGCTCATTTACGTTTTTTCTCCTTGACCAGTAGGACCGCTTGTAGAACGGCTTCATTCGGTTCAGTTTAATTATTCATTAAAGTTACACGAGGATGGGCAAATCCTTTTCACTCATGTTTTTCAATGAAGTGCCCATTTTAAATGACCTGTTCAGACATAAGGCACTGGGCTGTGTTGTTTTTTTCGGTCTGTCGTAAATGAGGTCGTTGGGTTGGTGGATTTCGGCAGAAATCTCTCGTTGAACGTGTCAGTTTGTTTTTGGGGGGATTCATTAAGCCAGAAACGTGTGCTACATTAAATAAAAAGGTGCATTGCATGGTATAGAATAGTATGTAGTATTTCAGTACAGACTGCTTCCAAAATTAAGTAAAAAGTTGTGATGATGCAATGATGCATTTTATTTGTGCCTAAATGATGTAAAATGAGGTAAATCCATCACCTGTCTCAGTGTAGAAGCACGTCGGTTTGGAAGAACAGTGATTGTCACTTGATGTTTATTTTGATAGTTTCCATGGTTAACATTTGTGCCATTTAAATGGTCAGCCATGTAAGCAGCCCAAGTGTGTGGGCCTTTTTGCTGGTGCTGAAAGTAAAAATGAGTGATATTTGATGCAATTTGCTGCAATGATAGTCCCTTTTCAGCTGATTTTTCTGTAGATTTTTAAGTTGGGGAAGATTTAAAGCACGTTAAACATATCTACTGGTATGAAAGCTGTGGTGCCCATAGGGGAAGAGTAGGTCTCGTTTTGTGCCCCAAAACATCCTAGTATTATTCTTAGAGCTTAAAAAATCAGTGTTACAGTATATGATATCATAGCACATATTTAAACCATTTTATGCCCTGCTCTGTGTGTGTTTGAGTGATTCTGACTGGTTGGTTACGTATCAGTCTGAACTCTCTACGTCACTGTATCCCATCTGCTAGTCTGTACACCAACCAGCAAACTGGCACACTGCACTTTACAGCATGTAGATATTTTTATTCTGTTACGTTTTGCACACTGTACAGATCTTGCTTCTGTATGTAAAGTTTGTAATATTTGTTTAATTGGAATATTCTTTTTTTTTTTTTGTTATCGTAGTTTAGCCTTTCCGAATTTCTCTTCAATTTATTGTTATACTCGACTCAGGGGCTCATGTCACTACATGTTTTACTACACGTATACCTATATATGTGACCAATACAGAATCTTGAAGGAGGGAGAACTGAGTGATCAGTGGTTGATATGTCAGTATTTGTGTATATGTTGTGTTGTCTCTCAGAGTATTATAGCGTGCAGGACCTTGCTGTGTACGTCATCTATGCTAACATTTCTTAATCCCTGGTCACTTCAAACAATTTTTGATCTTATTCAAGTAAAAATAAAGTGTTGTGCTATGCACTTCTCCTGCAGGCATCTCAACTGTGCAATGTAAAGTTATGAAACCTTTTTGTTATGCGACTATGCCATGTAAATAAATTCCGTCTCTCCTGAGCTGTGTCTCAGAAACAGTGCGTGTCAGCAGGAGCCGGGCGGGTATTAGACTGCGATCTTCGGCCTGAGTCTCAGCTGCCCTTGTACCAGCATCCATCTCTCACTCTCATTACCCATAACTCCTGGCAGTGCACCTGCATTCACATATAACCGCCTCCATTACACACTCTAAGATTACGGGGGAGCTGGAGCGGGGCAGGAGCCGGAGCTAAGCCCCTATTTATTGAGCTGTCGTCTTCTATTGAGGAGGAATAGCTATGGCATTACTAGGAGCGCTGGGACCACTCTCTCTCTCGTCCTCCTCCCTCTGTGCTCTCCTGGATGGATACGTTTCCCCTGGGCTTTTTCTATTCTCCTCTCAATCAGTCATCAGCTGCCACACTCACACAAAGTAGAGATTGTTTCCCATCTCAGTGCCGGAGGCAACAAGGGGGCAAATGGATGGAGGAATAATGAGAAGAGTTGTGATGTAGAGGTTCGAAGAGTCAGAGGGAGATATAGATGCGAGTGTGTGTGTGTGTATGTGAGAGTGTGTGTGTGTGCGTGTGTGTGAATGCGAACGAGAAAGTGCATTAGCCAACGAGAGAGAGTATGAGAGACTGCATACAAGTGAAAGGGTATAAGTCTCACTAGGATTCAATTTGATTGTGATTCTTTATTAAATAATTCGTTGCCTTTTGGAATCTCATAGGCATAATTCAGTTCTAGTTGATCCAGTTAGTGTATGATTCAGATATAGTTTAAGAATACTGTAAATGCTCAAGTGAATCAAAATAAACAAAATGCACTCTTGTATTTACCCTGGTGGTGGGGTGCTGGGTAGGATACTTGCCTCTGGACCAAGTGGTCATAGGTTTGAATCCTACCTTCAGCATAACACCACTGGGTTCCTGAGCAAGACCCTTAACCCCAAGTTGCTCCTGTCCCCTGTAGTTAGGGAATGGCAGTCGCTTTAGATAAAAGTGTCAAGTAAATGTACCCTCAATGTTCATTTTATCAGCTCCATTCACCATATTCGTACTATTTAATTTCAGAATGGAGTCCATCTGTTTCTCTGCATTATTTGTTACCCCTTTTTATCTATTTCTTTAATGGTCAGGACCTTCATAGCATCACTAGTAAGCAGATATTATATGGTTAGTTGGTGAATCATTCTCAGCACAGCAGTGACATTGACAAGCTACTAACGTAATACTCCGCACTGACTTTTATGTTTTATGTATCAATGACAGATGGGATTGCTGGTTTAGAAAAAAAAATGTCTATGCATCTGCTATTACCTGAAATTGCTGAATATAAACAAAAACAACCACTAGTTTGAATAACATTTTGATGACAAACCAAAATGTTTCTGAATAAAGTTGATCTAGACTGAAATCCGATCAATCTGTGGTGAGTAATATGCAAATCAGCCCACATATATATATATATATATATTTGTGTGTGTGTGTGTATGTCAGTGTATACATGTGTGCATCACAGTACTATCTATGCACTCCTTCAGAGGACTTTAAAGCCAAATTTTCAAGCCTGTTCACTTTTGCTGGCACGTTCAGCTGGCTAATGACGCTTGTCCGTGTGTCTTTGATGCTGGACCATTCTGGCTTCGAAAGCCATTAGTGTGTGTGTGTGTGTGTGTGTGTGTGTATGTTTGTGCAGTTTGGACTGACAGCACAGAGGACTCCCAGGGGAGTGTGTTATAAAACATCACAGCATGTAGCTCCCCCACTCCCTCTCTCACTCCCTCCTTCTTTCTCTCCTTTTTCTCTCTCCCTGCCACTCTCTCTCTACTTCTGTCTCTCTTTCTTTCTCTTCCTCTGTCTCTCCCTTTTCCTCTGTCTCTCTCTTTCTCTCTCTCTCTTTCTCTCTTTCTCTCTTACCCTCTGTCACTCTCTCTCTCTTTCTCTTTCTCTCTTGTTAATGACTCCTACCGGTTGTGTCAGAGAAAAAGGGACAGACAGACACTGAAAGACAAAAACTCCTGTCTGCTCTTTCCTTCTGGTTTTGAAGAAGTGGGCAGAGACTGTGTATGCTGGGTCCTGTTTGCAGCCGTTTACATTCCAGCAGTCTGCTGATCTCTGCCATTGAGCTCCCTAGAAAACAGTACATCAGCACATTGCCACAGCCTGGAACTAACACTTTCACCTTCACATCCGCTTTCATGCCCTGAAGGGTCATGTGATTAATCACCATGCAAGGTGAGCCAGGATGTTTTTTAGCAGAACAGCCACAGGCTGATATGACGGCATCCAGTTAAGAGGCAATTAGCTCAGCTCTCATAGCACACTGACACACCTCAGCCCTCAGCCTCCGTCTGGCAGGGTGGGAAATACTTAAGTACCCGTATGTTATTATTAAGTGCTATGTTAAAAGATTCTTACTCTGTTTAAGTATCATTGAAACTGAATAACTGAGTTACATTTCTCTCTTTCTATAGAAAAGATCTTTCTATCTATCTATCTAGGCTCTTCTCATTTAAATAAAATATATTTTTCACGGATTATGCATTTTTGCCTATTTCTCATCATTATCAGTGCTAAACGGACTGTATAAACTGTATAAGCTTCAAGGTAGCATTTCTCAGCAGGGCATCATGAATTGATAAACTGCTTATAAAATATATATTTTTACACACAATATATTTTTCTCCGATTGTGCACATTATTGGCCTAATTCTCATCACTATCAGTGTTATAAACTGACTGTATAAACTGTATGAACGTTTTCGATAGGGTAACCTGAATCGATACACTCTGCTGTCGATTTGCGCTACAGTAGCATTTTTCGACAAGGCAGCATAAATCATCAGAACACCCGTGCGTGTGTGTACATTGTCTTAAACTGCTCCTTATATATGGATTTAGTTCTATCATTGTTCTTGCTTAAGCATTTTTTACCCTCAGCATATTAGGTCATATGTTTGATTGCTGTTACCATTACTGCAAATGAACAGTGCAAAAACAGTTATTGAATAAAAGAGACTGTAATGTTATTCATTCACTCATATGCCATAATTCTTTTGTTTTTAAATACTGTTATAGCAAAAATGTATGTGATTAGTTCCAATTAATTAGTCAGAGAGTTTGTAATTAATCAGATTAATTTTTTATCGCGTGCCACCCCTAATTAGCATATTTTACATAAAGGGCACAGTGAACATGTCGGGGCTCCCCCCTGCTCCACCCCTCCTATTATTGTGTTTAACCCCACACCTATAACAGAGCCATGCATGCTGGGTCAGGTTCAACCTCCATAAAAGCTTTTTCTTATTTTCCCTCTTATTCTGTATATTTCTCTCACTCCTTTTCTGGCAGCCTCTGACCTCTTGACTTCTTAGCAGGAGACACATAGTGCTTTATGTGTGTGTTTATTTGTGTTTGTTTTATGTGTATGTTTAATTGTGTTTGCTGTAGTAACAACCAAAGAAAAACAAAGCACACACACACATATATAACATCTATATACCAACTACCCTATATTATGTGGGCATGGATTTTACAAGACCTCTGAAGGTGTGCTGGAGTAGAACTTAGATCGGGCCCAAAAAATGAAACCTGACCCTACCCGAGCCCGTGCACCTTGAGTCCGAGCCCAGCCCGGCCCGATACATTAACTGTAATTATTGGCCCGAGCCCGATTTAAACCCGTACATTTTTTTATGCTTGGGCTGCTATAACACATTTTCTCAACTGTGGGTGCGTTCATAAACTGACACTCCGAGAACACTCTGATCCTCCCAAATAGGCTAATTAAGTAATGAAGTAATGGTTCGGGCAGAGAATCGAAACTCTATGCTGGGGTATCTGGCGCCAAGACATTAGCAACAGATCATTTCCATCCTGTAAATTGTGAGAAGGGTCCTCCATGGTTTGGACTATTTTGTCCAGGTCTGGGGAATTTGGAGAGCATGTCAACACCCTGAACTCCTTGTCATGTTCCTCAAACAATTCCCGAGCAGTTGTTTGCAGTGTGGCAGGGAGCGTTATTATGCTGAAAGAGGCCACTGCCATTAGAGAATGTCATTGCCATGAAGGGATGTACTTGGTCTGCAACAGTTTTTCAGAAGGTGTCAAAGTAACATCCACACAAATGCCAAGACACAAGATTTCCCAGCAGAACATTTTCCAGTTTTTGCATTGGAGGTTTTCTAAATTCATTGCTAACAAAAATTGCAGCATGTATTTTTTTATTAATTGCATATAAAAAAGCCACCTAATAAAATTATAACTATAATGTGTATTACCAGACAACTGATATTTACAAGCTATTAAGTGACAGCCAATGGGATGAAACAGTTAATGAGTACATTTGAACTTAAAGGACAGTCTAGAATTTGACATCACCACACAACCACACTTAACTTTCCAAATCTCAACAAGAATAAACCTTAACAGTTCATGAAAAAATATGTGATGTGCAAATACGTTTGACTGGTAGTGTATATGCACTTGCAAATAATCATGACAGTGTATTCAAACGTGTGTAAAAATATGATTGAGCAGCCCACTCTTAAGTTCAGATCACCATCACATACACACTGTTACTGTCCTTGCTCAGATTCCCCTACAAACCTCCTCTTTCTCTGTCTCTGTCTGTCTGTCTCTCTCTCTCTGTCTCTCTCTCTGTCTCTCTCTCTGTCTCTCTCTGTCTCTCTCTCTCTGTCTCTCTCTGTCTCTCTCTATCTCTCTCTATCTCTCTCTCTGTCTCTCTCTCTTTCTCTCTCTCTCTGTCTCTCTCTCTCTGTCTCTCTCTATCTCTATC
>JBBPCY010026141.1:0-36388 GCA_037974405.1 Brachyalestes nurse | reverse complement strand
GAAGTAAGTACTTCAGTACTTTAACTTAAGTGAAATTTGACTGTATGACTTTCACTTGTATTGGAGTAACATTTGACAAGTGGTATCTCTACTTTCACTTAAGTAATACTTTGTTCACCTCTGTCCATTCCTGTACAAATACACATATCACAACAAATGCACATGCCTTTGAGGTAATCATCATCAGTAGCATCAACCATCCTGAAGTCTGAATTCTGTGTCTGCATGTCCATTTTTATAGGCAACAGGGTCATACAGTAAGTAAGTCAATTTGGAACAACAGATTATCTCTAAAACAATTATAAAATAACTTGAATAACAATAAAAAGAACAGTTTAGCATTTGGAATAATGACAGAAAATTGTACTGATAGAATGTGAATCAATCAAACCAATAAAAATTAAAAAGTTGTTGTTGTTGTTGTTGTTGTTTCATTTTTTATTCATTTTCTCTCCCTGTATGCGCACATACACAGTTTCATCATTCTCTCCATCTCTGTCCTTCCAGAAAGGCAGCTCCTGTTTTTCTGAGTGATTGAAGAGCCTGTTTGAGCCATCTATCAATGAGCCTGTACAGCTCTCACTCGCGTTATTGAGCTTAAGTTGTCAGTGACTGGTCAAAGACTTATTACACTACAAAGCATAAAGTGAAAAGAGAGGAGGGAGGCATGTCTTTGAAATCAAAGAAAATTGCCCTAAACCTATGACAGGCACAGATGGTGCTAAGAGCACTGCACAATGTATTGCCTGTCAATCATTGTGAGATTATATTTTTCCATTACTGATATTGGAGAATGTTACACTGTGTAAATGCTTTAACCAATCAGAGTGTTTTAACGATATGCCGATCCAGTACAGTCCCAAGTGAGTCTCAGTGGGTGTTTATGTATTTATATTATTACTTTGATCAAAATAATACGAAGGATTTCCATGCTACCAATAAACATTTATAAGTAAAGACGTCAAAAAAGATTATCTGAAGTAATGTCTTAGAGATTATATCTTAGGCAGTGCTATTGAACAAATATTGAACAAAAATGAAAAGAGCAACATTCAAAACAACAAATATCTTCCTTACAAATTTGTGCCTTTGGGTTTATGCATTCATTAGTAATCCTAAGTTTTTACAATAGGTTAAAGTGAAATGGTAACACTTGGTTCAAATGAAACACAATAAAAATAAAAAATAATTGAAATATGATCCCCTAGGATCTCCATAAGAAACACATTTCCCTTGAATCAAGTCTGTAAAACAAGCCCCAAAAGAGCGATGTGCATAACGAAAGAGGTGGGATGTAAACAGTTCATGCTTACTTGCACCCTACGACAACACATGGATACCTGCTTGCATACTATCAGAATACTATCAAAATGACAAAATCTAGAACAAAGTCAAAATCAAAAGAAGATGCTTTAGGATAGCTGAAAAGTTTTTGCCTGAGATGAACCATCAAAGTTAAACAGATTGCTCAGACCAGCAGCTTTTATTTGGCTTAACACCAAACCCACAATTCGGTTCGTTTCACGATTTTTGACCCACGAGAAAAATTCTGAGGAGGCATTTTGTTTGGAGACACCTTATATTTACCACAAAATTATAAACCAATAAACGCTTAAATACCGCTTCCTTTCCACTGAGGACAAGGCTTCGGTGAACCGCACGAGGAGTCAAGTTGGAGGAGTCGACGCGTCTCTCAGTTCACTGCTCCGTTCAAACAAAAAACACTCCGCCCAGCTGCCCGGAGCCAACAAAACTCGCTCAAAACTCAATAAAACAATTACACAGAAACTCCAACGCAGTTTAATCACAACCCAATCAGCTTATAGACACTTTTAAGCCCAGTGTCATAATTTACATGTACTCACAGCGAATCAATTCAGCAAAGAAAGAGTCCATCCGTGCTAGTAGGTTTGTAAAGTTGTGGGCTCTTTGAAACCCTAAGACCATTAGCTATTGGTTAAAGAAAAGAAATTGACGTGAAAATCCTCCTATTACGGTGAGAAACGTATGTTTCTGGGCGGGAACTGTATATGGGAAGGAGTTGTGGAGAAGGGGTGTGTCGGGGCGTGTGCCTCGAGTTCGGTTTTGTATCTCCACTGTTTTACTCAGAGGCCAAACCTCTAGAACACAATGCCTGACAGTGATTTAGGCACTGTTTCCTATATTATAAAAGGAAATGAAACTTAGGTCAGAAGGACACTTGGGAAAGACGCTAGATGAGTTACATATTTGTTTCTCAAGTAATCTGATACATATAGAGCAAATTTTATGAGCAATAAAGTAAATATTTTCACTCAAACTTGAATAACTTCTGGTCAGTATTAAACATGGGACATGGTGACAAGTTTCAGATGAAACTAAATTGTCTTACATATCATCTCATACTTATTAATTGAAATCAACATTTTAAAACACAATTTCTAAAGGCAGGCAGAATATCAAAATATCAAACCAATATCAAAACGGTTAGCCTCACAGCGATTACTGGCCGGGTGATTTCTCTGAGTCTGTGTGGGTTTCTGCCAGAATCTCCAGTTTCCTCCCACAGTCCAAAGGATTTCCCATCAATTGAACTAGAGACGCTAAATGGCCTCTAAACATGAATGTGAGTGTCTGTGTCTCTGCCCTGTAATGGAGTGGATGCTTGTCTAGGGTGTCTCACCCTTTCAACTTGTGAATGCAGGGATCATTTCCAGCATCCTCCGCCACCCTGGTTAGGGTACACGGCTCAAAAAAATGACCGAATGAACACATTTCTAAGATTTCTATCATCTTTTTGTTACAAACAATGTAGTTTAAAGGGTTCTTTGTAGCAATAACAACATAATAAAGAGACATTTGAGGCCTGTACCCCATGGGAGACATAGGATAGGTAATGTGTTTTTTTAATTTCTGTAGAAACTGTGCACTGCTGGCTAGTCCACTCTGCAGGAGGATGGGCTGGAGGAAGCCGATAAGACTGGCGAGGGATGGGGAGGCTCTTTGTAGTTGTAAACAAAGATGGAAAGAATGGGGAAAATACAGATATCAGGGTGCCAGTGCTCAACTATGTCTAATATCTGCATTAACTCACTTCAAAGGACTTATCATTGATATCAACCAACAAACATAGCACACGTGAAACTTCAAGAATTTCAAGAAACAGCATCACCACTTGGTAAAAGATATACAATCTGCAGAAGCCGATATAACAGATCCATACTCAAGGACTAAACACCCAAAACAGCAGCAGGTTCTTCTACAACTTAAGACATTTAATTTGATGTTGTCATTGTAAAGTCTTGTTTGGCAAGAAGAAAAACAACCTTTACATTTGCGCCTGTTTTTGTCCGTTTGCGATAGAAAAAAGTGCATACATATATGTAATATGTCTATAAAACTAACTAGATGATGATCCTGGCCACCTTAGTCGGCTGTCAAGTGACTCGATCGGTAAATAAAGGTGTTACATTTGTCCCACAGCCAAGCAAACAACAAACATGGTCAGTCAGTGTGTAAAGGTCATTGTGGATAGGGCACTGCCACCTAGAATTATTGCTGTTATTTAGAAAAGTGCTGCAGTGCTCGGTCAGACAGCACACACACACTCATTCACACACACATGCTGATTCAACAAAGGAGAGGCGATTTTTATGCAGTACATGCCTTAGTACTCAATGGTCCCTCTTTGTGATTGTTTTTTTGGTCTAATGCTGTTCTTCTTGCTCTTGCTATTGTTGCCCCTAAATGCTTCCATTATAAAATATCACTTACAGATGACTGTGGCTGATCTAGCAGGACAGAAATTTTACAGATTTGACAAAGCATGTAACCTTTTTGTCTATGAAGATGGCCTGACTACATGCTTGACTTTATATACCTATTAGCAGCAGGTGTTGCTGAAACACCTAAACTCAGTGTCGGTAAGGGATGTTCATGTACTTTTGGCTACATAGTGTAGCTTTTTAAGAGGATGCTCAATAAAAAGTAACAGTGAGGAAATTCAAATTCAAAACAAAGGCAAAGTGTTCCTAAACGTTTGAATGACAGTGTATTGTGCGATTTATCCAGGAAAACAAAAACACAAGGTGCAGACAGACTGGCGGTCAGATAGCCCTCTCCACATACACATATTTGTGTAGACACCAGTAGCAGTGTGCCTGGCAGCTCAGATTGCATTAGTGTACAGGGTCTGAATCTCTGGCATTTCCTAAAGGTCTATAGATCAGAACATTACACCACACACACTCATTACTGTCTGGCCTTCTGCAAACATACTGGTGTTCCTGTCCTTTCTAACTGCACCTTCTCTAGCCTCATTTAGCTAGAACTATGCTTACAGTTCTTAATAAAATCTGCTATAGTCATGAGACAAAAGTCGTGCTGTAGTGCTGATTTGTATTTGTGTGCTACACAGCTGATAAGTGTTAACAACCACATTTGTAAACCTATTAATGAACATATTTTACATTTCTAACCTACGGCCTTAAGCTGTTTACTGGTTCACATCAGAAATAACCCTTCAGCATCAAAACTACATGTTTTAATAATGCCTAAATAATAACCAAACAGCTGTAATATTTTGGAATATGCATGGGCACTCTTAAACTGTGTATAGTAATTACAACTTTACAGTAATGCTATGCTCCAAGGAACAGATGCTCATTAAAACATCAATAGATACAGAGACACACATACACACAGAGCAGAACTGGAATGATAACCTACGTTTAGTTCCACTCTGAGTCTGAGTGGGGATTTTCTGCAGGAGCATGACTCTTTTCAGGACTTCTATCAAACCAAAACAAATTCATTACTAGTTTTTCACTCTTGGATTTGGACTGAGAGAAAAATCCTCTCTGACGAATTTCATGGATGCGATGGACACTGTGTAGCAAAGCAAAATCAAATACGAGCCTGAACTATCACACAGAACCTCAAACCTTCATAGCCCACTGACCAAAATGTCAATGTCTTTGTCTGAAAAATTCTCACAATTTCCCCCCTCTTACCCTCAAGTGCACTCAATCATCCAAGACATATTTGGTGTCTGAAGTTTATTTCTTTGGTTTTGTACTGGTGATACAATCCTGATAAGCAAGTTCCCTCCCAGGATCAATAATGTTTTCTGATTCTGATTCTGATAATGTAGCTTATCAAATAAAGCTTATTATCAACCTGACACTTTGTCAACTATGAAAACAAATACTTGCTGGTGGCCTAGTGGTTAGGGTGCTCGCCCTGCAGAAAGTAATGGGAATCCCAAGACTGCTAGTGGTACCTCTGAGGTTTGGGTGGGTGGGTTAATTTTAAGGTAAAGTCTATAAGGCCTGCATGTGTGAATGATGCAAATCTCAAACAATGCAGGTATATTTATCTAAATAATGAGCCAAGTTGTAAGTGTGAAAGGGGCCACACACACATCTACCTCTAAAGAAGAGACCAGGATATGTTGTGTACTTAAGCTCTTAAAACAGCACATACTACCTCTACTATCACCTCCCATATACACATATATATATTTATATATATATATATATATATATATACAGCTGTATATGAGAAATCACTTTGTTGATCACAAAATCACTAGCTACAGTACTTGACATGGAAAAGCTGAGGGAAAACAGAAGTAGGCCATATGTCCCTTTACTGATGCTTCTCTCTGAGTGAACCCACATTAATCATTCATAGACAGTACAGTGTAGAAGCCAGGGGGATGGCTTATTCAAGAATGAAGACGTCAAACCTGTGGAGTGGCTTATGGAACTGAGATTAAAGGAATAGTACAGTGAAAATTCGAATGTAACCAACTTTTTCCCTGTTCCCTGATGCCTAAGGTTTGCCTCTTAAGGCTAATATTGCTAACAAATAATAGAAGCTTACATACACCAAGTAGCATCATACAATAAATTCAAAAAAATTGTTAATCTTAAATTAACATCGGTTCCTGACACTATACAACTGAACAAAATTACATTGTTCAACTAAAAGTAGCAATACTAAAATAGTAGTAGTATTTAATGCAGAGGAGTAGTATTTTATTTATTTGAATCTGGAGAGAAGTTTTTGTTTTGTGTGTGGTTCTTTTGAGGGAAGAAAAACATTTTTATGTTTTTGCCATTTTTTGACAGAGAAACAAACAGAAAAGTTGGAGTATTAAACCTGCTCAAGACAGAATGCAAATCAAATATGACATAATTAACAACGATGTAATTATTCATGTAATTTCAAGGTTACAGTGAAATAAATATAAATCATTTCTACGTTAAAAAACATCTTCGCAGACTGAAAGCAAACTTGGTGGGATTTATATTATTTCATGGTTTTGCACATCTGTTCCCCACTGGAGTGACTGAAGGGTCAGGGCAGACTGGTCATTCTTGTTAATCTCAAGTGTCTGCTAGTTGCCTCCAGGGGAATTTCCATGTCAAATAAATGCCACAGTACTTGTCCAGCAAGGTCGGTAGACGGCTGTTAACTGGTCTCAAACAGGTACTGATTATGGAAGGGCAATATCTTCAACTGCAGTTAATAATTAAGGTGGCCATAATCTCCTTATATACAGATGTTTATAGTAATGATGGATTATGCATCATAAGTTTGATAAACATACACGTGTATGATGGTTTCCAGCAGTGAGGTGATACATACTTATGAAGTGATTTCTAAGTGATGCAAATTGGCACACTTTTTTGTTTTTGAAAAATGTATTACAATAAAAGGGCAACAGTCTATGTGTTTATTTCTCTGAATTTTGGTCATACAACTTATTCGTTATTCGTTTATTCGTTAAAATTAGACATGCTACTTTTGTTTGGATGAATATATCTAAATATGCTCTGTTCCAACTGTCAGCCCTGTATAGTACCTCATTCAAAAAGCAATCAGAGCAAATATGTGGAACAAACTGTTAAGACTGAAATTGTCAGATGGATACACTGGAAGACTGCAAAAGGCACGCTTGTTTGTCTTTCCCTTCCACAGTTCTGCCACACACTATCTGCAGCTGTGTGTTAATGGGTGGGGCTGATGTGCTGCTAGAAGAATGGGCAAGGCTACATTACTGTAGGCCAAATGGGTGGAGCTAAACTGCTGTAGGTGGAGTAGGTGGTCACATTTATATAACACCATGATGGAGATACTATATCTCGGCTGGCCTGGGAACGCCTCAGGATTCCCCTGGAAGAGCTGGACGAAGTGGCCGGGGAGAGGGAAGTCTGGGTTTCCCTGCTTAGGCTGTTGCCCCTGCGACCCGACTTCGGTTAAGTGGGGGAAAATGGATGGATGGATGGATGGATGGTTTGAAATACAGACAGTATGGACCGAGTGAATTGTAAGCTTTGAAACAGTATGTTGACTTTACACACTACATTAACGTCTTGTATTTTTTCCATATTTTCCAAAGTTTTCCATAATGCAGGCCCTTTTATAGCTTTCTGATAATAACCGCGACTCTCACTTGCTGTCGTCCTTTTTGTGCTGCTATAGAAACAGTAATTACCTCAGACTCAGGTAACTTGTGGCTGGAGGCAGAAACTAGCACTAAAATGGCTGTCATCACGTTTCAACAAATGTCGCGTGGTCACGAACACCCCATGTCCCATTAAGCAGACTCATCTCTCTTCTCTCTAAATTGGCCATGACGGTTCCTTTCGCCCACGCACTCCTGCCAACAACACAAGCACTCTGCTTTTTGAAACAGCAGCAAAGCACACACGCACACACACACACACAAGCACAAACACACACACGTTACTACTATCTGTCAAACATTTGGTGCCACCGAACTTATCAAGTAATGTTCATTTCCACTGTCTCTCACTGTACCAGTAAAGCACAGGTTTCCAATGAAGTGGTCAGTAACTTTCACAGTGTGCAAAAACACTGCTACACGTTGTCTGCAGGGACGACACTCCAGTGGGGCTAAGCTGCTGGGAAAAATAGTATGAAGTGTTTGTGAAGACAAAATGTAAGGACTATAAATGGACAAAGTGGTAGATTGCCTTACACAATATTACAAATAATGCAAATAATTAGCTGGATTACCATATGGTCATCCACGCAAACCTTTATCTATTCCTTAATGTACTAATTATACCCATAACATCTCCTATATTAGCTTTTCAGTGGTGCAAAAGCCTTTTTGTACATGCATTCTCCATGAAATCCCTGATTCTGCCTTTCTTTTAGGCTGCACCCATTTGCAAATTATACTCCTCCTTCAATAGAAAAGTGACCACGAAGAGCAAGTTCAATAAATGGAGCCGAGTGATCTCTGAAAAGCTTTGCTAGCATCATAGCCAGCTACTAAAAACCCCATTAGGAAAGTCTAATGGAATATCTCAAACAGCTCCACTTCATTTTCTCTTAATCTCCTCTGCCAGGCCTTGAATTTCCAACAGTACCATATGTCACATGCAAAAGGCTAGCAAATGAATAGGTATATGTCTATACTAGCCAAATAAAGGCTACATGAGTAGCTTTGGGACAGCTCAGCAGTAACACCTTTTGAACATATGCAAACTGTACTATGCAGCACAATCAAAAATAATCACTTCATTATATCCCCTCCACGGCACTGAGGATAAACTCACTGGCATTTTCTTTATCTCACACTGAACAGCAGAAGGTTGACTGAGTATGAACCAGGTTCAATCTGTGCATCTTCATATCAATAATATTTCTGCTGGTTTAATCAATTTTTAATTAACACCAAAATCTATGTGAGCGTCCTAGAATATTAATAGCAGTTTCTCAAAGGATTCTTCTATCTGAAAGTGAAATTTAGGCAGACTGGCTTAGGGACAGCAAAAATGTCTCTGACCTGGAGGACATATATTTCAGGGGGGCTTAAAATTAATTACTGCATATGACTGCAAGTGCATTTTTAATTGTACAAAATCTGAGCAGCTAATTGGGTTTTAGGTTGAGTCAGCAAAGAGGATCTTATTTCACTGAGATAAGTAGAAGTTCTCAAACAGGAAAAAGTTACTTCAACTTAATTTTAATCTTAAGAACCTTAAGAATCTGAAGTGCCAGTATAAAAAAGTGCACTGAATGTAACTGAATCAAATGTATACATCATTTCCATTTACATCATTCATTGGGCTGAAAAACAGCTACAGATGGTCTGGATTGAGTGGATGAGTGAAAACAAAGCCGAAGTTTAGATTATACGTGTATGCTACCATTCCAATGGAGCCAAGTTTATGTGTATATATTTATACACACACACACATATATATAAATCCAATTATGTAAAATTGCTAAATGTATACAATTATTCTAACATGCTAGTCCGATGCAACTTAACAGGTTTGAAATTACTGTAGGGAAGCAGCGCGCATTGACACTGTTATGCACCTATAAAGGAATGTATATGTTTTAGGTTAAGATAGAGATGTTTTCCAGTTTGAATGACATGCAAAGCTAAAGCAATGTTTCTCCACATCATCTGAACATGAAAAAACACCTTTTTCAACGTTTGACATTTTTGATTCGTCATGTTAAGTAACAGGTCCATAACGGTCTCCAAGAGATTTGCCCTCTGCACTTAATCGACCTTTATCGACACTGAGGCAACAGCATCTCTGTGGAAACCTGACAATTCCATACATCCTGCATTGCCTAGGCTTTGTTTCCCTAGTGACACATGTGACCTGTTCCCCCATGTATTGCACTGCCATATAAACATCTCACACACACACACCTAAATAACCCCCCAGACACACACACACACACAAACACATAGCAAAACCAGTGTGAAAACGCATTTTCCATTGTTTCTGCCATTCCTTTAATTCTACTATAATTATAATACTGATATGTCCACCCTGTGTTTATTAATCCAGGAGTAGAAAGGAAGTGATTGTAAAAAAATATTTTGCCCTTTCCTACATGAGACCAGCAAATAAATGATGAAAATAATGACTGTTGCAGTGGGAGCAATAAAACCTTAGGAAATGCAATACACTAGCTATTAACCCTTGCATATGTGTGCATCCACAGATGCAGCGCAAGCTTATTCATATTATTCATATTGCATTTGGAAAAAAACCTGTATCTCCATTTTTGCCATTTTCACTTTTACCCAGCTGCTCTTTACATTGTTGAAATGTCATGGTGAATACGGCAACAGAAATGGAATACAATCTTGTTTAATTAAAAACAACTTTCACACTTGACCAAATGTTCTGAACTTCAAAACAGCCCCAGGTAAAAAAACAACTCTAGTAAAAACACTCTAAGTCATTTCACTTCAAAGCAGCATTTGAACTTTAAGGCACAGAAAATTAGAAAATTCATTGTGTCAAACTTTCATGACAGACCAACAGAAATGGTCCAAAATGACTTGAACTTAAAAAAACTTGTTATGTCAAAGTTCCAGTAAAAAGAACATTTTATTGCCTACTCTGGTAAAGTTCCTTTTTCTGGAGATAATAAGTTTTGTTCCAGCAGGGAGGATATACCCAACTGAGTGTCTGGAAGATTAACAGCTACATCCACAGACCATATTTACTGTTTAAACACAGGCAGAAGGGGCTGTTGTCATGGTTTGTTCAGTCTGCTCGTGACATCATGGCACGCTGTGTTGGGCTGCCTCCACTGTTGGTATTTCTTGTAGTCGAGTCACGTTGACTTCTGAAGACCCGTGTTTTGACTAGATATGAGATTCACAATGGAAGCTGTCTTGCACAACTGTAGTTAAAACCAAGTACAACATCCCTCAGGTTAGTGGTGAGTTACATTTCTGTATTCAATTCTCCTTGTTTTCTTGCAGCTGAAGCTACAGAAACACAATTCAGCAAATTCTGTCATCCTCCATGCAAGCATCAACTCACCAACCTTTTTCCACCTTCTCTTTTTCACAGCCACTTTTTAAAACAGAATCCGCTGACATTAAACATGCGTGTGAACTTCAAGGAGGGAATGTTCATCCAAGCCTGTGGACAACACGCCACAGCAAAACATCTACCGTATGATAATCCCCACTAAAACAAGCAATACACACCTCAAAACTCATCCTTTCAAGTATCAAATTTGTTTGTTTCCATGGAGACTGCTTTTTATTAGCCACCCACATATGGTGTCATTTTCTAGTCTTTTTTCTCCTTCATTTTCCTTTCTGCTGCTTAAAACAAAACAAACAAAAAAACAACTTCAAAGTGAGCAGAAACGGCACTCACCTCTGGATTAAGGAAGACGCATTAATTACACAGAGATGAAAGCGCTCTTGACATTCGGGGACTAATGAAGCTTATTGGCAGTTTCAGCTTCACATAGAAAAAGCATCTTGCACATACAAAAAAAATCACGACAACAAACAAAAAAACTGCATGCTAGTTTGAGCTAACATATGTAGAGTAGCCCACATCAGTATGAGGTACTTCAAGTCATTTAACTTTAAGGAACAACATTTGAACTCTACAGGACAGTAAATTGGAAAAGTCAAGACTAAACCAAACAGCTGCCAAAGGATAAAAGTGAGAACAGGAGATGTTTCATGCTACACTGTCAAGTCACAACATTGCATTACATACACACATATATACATACAGTACATGTATACATCATTTATAAAAATGAAAAAGTCATTTTAGGACAAGTCAAATTCAGGATTTAAAACCACTCCTAAAGAATTCTCAGGTCAGTTTGCAGTAGATATTCCCATTCTGTGATAGGCTGTTCTCAATGTCTCAATTCAATGTAACTCTGAAATCAAGTGAAATTAAGCAGAGCTGGTCTAAAAAGGGTAAAACATACTGTAAATATTATATTTCCCCTGGTGCCTGGTGGTGTTAAACCTTTTAAATGGGACAATATGATGACCAGTGACTTGCAAACTAGTAAAGTAAAAAAGTCCAGTTTTTATCTCAGGTTAACTTTAATATTGGCAGGTTTTATATAAATAGTATACTGGTAGAACACTATGGTCAGTTATCAGGTGTAAAACTGAAAATTTAGTAGCATTTATGGCGTTTACATAATTAAGATAGCAATTGCTTTAGGATTAATAAAAATTAATAATAATGGTGCAGTACAGATTAAAAATGAAAAGTATGGTTTTTGGAAAAAGACCACGTGGAGTCCATCTCCCACCATAACCTTTGAGTGGCTGAACAGCCACCGCCTTGTTTATTCTCTATGGCTTGATTGAACCAGAAAAACATGTAAAGCTTAAATGATAGCACACACACACATACATACACACACAAACAGGTTGCTTTTTATTCATTGTCAGGATACTGGGTCACATATACGCCCCATATATATATACAGTATTTATACAGTAAACCCCCATTTTAACACGGATCAGCAGTCACGGTTTCAGTCCATCACGGATTTTTTCTGAAAACCAAACTAATAGTTGTTTGCTGAAACCCCCGCAGTACCACGGAAACTGCAGACATCCCCCGCATTTTTTTTGCTTTTGTGACGTCCAGGCCTCGCTCGCCATGTCCCCTCGTCCTTGTTCTGGGTTGTTAAGCACCGCACCCAAACATAAACAACCCAGCATGAGGACAAAGGGGCGTGGCGGAGGCTTGGACGTCACAGCTTTTTCCGTGGCAATATTTTTCATGCATTTTAGTGCAAAATTATTAAGAACATAAATATTAAAGTAAATTCAGCTACATTTCCATATAAATGTTTTGGTACTGTCCAGAGAACACAAAATAAAAGCACGCCTTGGGACGCCCCTTTGGAGCGTCTCGAGTGTTGTCGTGTTTTTGGTTTTGTAAAGCCTTTTATTTTTATTACTGTAAATTAAATTAATTTCTTACTGTATTTGCCTGCTTGTTATTCAGAGCCAGACTGTGACCTTCAGGAGAAGGCCTTTATACACCCCTATGTTCTTGTCATATCTCACCAAAAACAATTATCAGTATTCACCAGTATTAAAAATCTATTACCATGCGCTATTAAAAGAATAGTGTGGCAAAAATAAAAACGTAAATAAATACAAATAATGCCACAGTTCCCCCCTTATCCCAAAAGTAATGGATCAGTCAAGACAGGTCTGGTAAAATTTGCCTCTTTACTTTACAATGGACCTACGAGGCAAATGTAGCTAATAACAAATGGATGGTTAGAGCACACTGTCTAGCCCTAAACAAACTGCATCGTTAAATCGTTACAAAATCCCCTTAATTTTTTTTTAGATAATATAGGCCCAGCACTGTACCTTAATTAAAATCTGACCTACAACCACCTTTTTGGAGATATGCATCATTTGTATTTACTGTTCTCTCAAATCTCAAGTCTTATATTGATTATATATGAACCTTGAAAAAACTACACACACACACACACACACACACACACATGCGCACACACATCATGAAATGTCGGTCCCCTCATCAACAGTGTACAGAAGATCCGTCTGCATGATCTGTACCAACAAAAAAGATAAGGTAATGTACTTTTTTGTCATTTATTCATGAAGACGCCTCAGGAGCACAGATTTATATGGAAAACTCCACTTCATAAATAGCAGTGGCTTATGCATTTTAACACTGAAAGCAAAAGACTAAATCCCAATAGTGCCTGAATGAATTTTAACCTGTGTTTGGTAGTATCAAGTTAATAGCGCTGTTGGCATACTTTCCTACAGGATTTAATGCTTCTTCTGGCAGCTGTAGATTTTAAAGCTTGTATGAAAGTTTGTTATTAAACTAAATTGTGTTCCAATGAAGGGTTTATTTAGTTTACAGCCTTTTACTGTAATGAGTTTGGATATCTTTATATTTTAATAACCAAGTTCATCTCTAGGCTGTCAGTGTCCTCTCATGTAAATTTGGGTTAGTACGTGCTGTATCTGCAAATAAAAATAACTGTTAGGATTGATACAAGGGCTGTCAATCCCTGAAATCCTAATTTTATACATGATCTCTAACAGACTTGCTACTGGCAATACGATCTTTTAAGAGTGTTGCATAACTAATTATTATATTAAATGTACTTCTAGTCCATTTTAATAGAATCACAACCTATTACACAGTGAACCCTGAAGCAGTAATGTTACAAGGGGATGAACAATGTGTAACGGACACTAACAGTTGAAATAAAAACTGACAAGAGTTATAAAAGAATGAGTCGCAAGGTTTATATCTGACAGTGATGAAATGTGAAACTGACAGTGAATTCATGAAGCCTGTGCTTAACCAAGCTAACCTCCAGCAAATGTCTAGCTCACATTACACAATTATGGAAATCATATTCATTTATTCCAATCTAATTTAGACTCATTTTTCAAACCACCACTCCTGGAGTGTAGCTGTTTGTGTGTCTGTGTGTAGATGAGGATGGTAATGCATCACATTTGAAGAGGAAGTAGACACTGATTGGCGTTCCCAGGGGGAAACTCTCCAGACTTTCAGAGGCTCTGACCCCTGTGTGTGTGTGCGTGTGTGTGTGTGTGTTTATGGCAACTGATGGAGATGATGGCAATGATGATCTGGTGGGGGTCTACAATATGAAACAGCTTTTGCATAACACCAGTAAACAAACCAAAATGACTATTCAGCCAAAGTGAACTGAGCTAAAACATGGAGAAAGAGGTATTTTAACACGAAACAGTGACATAGCTGATGGG
Organism: Brachyalestes nurse; assembly: GCA_037974405.1. NCBI lineage: Eukaryota > Metazoa > Chordata > Actinopteri > Characiformes > Alestidae > Brachyalestes > Brachyalestes nurse. The sequence continues at coordinate 21,813 of JBBPCY010026141.1, read as the reverse complement.
CTCTTAAAACTTCAGAAAAAATTTAATAGTTTAGTTAATGTAGTGTTGGAGGAGTGAGCGTGTTTCAGTGCCAACAGGTTGTGTTGTGTTGCATTGGCCGGGTGTCTTTGGAGTGCCCTTACATGCTTTCTTCCACACACTGTCAGTCCTGCCTTCCGGCTGATTTATACACAGCAAACACACACAGCAGGACACCCCCTCTATTACTGGAATTTTACAATTAGTCAATCTAAATGTGGTGAAATTTTCAAAGGTTCTTCTTCACAATGCCATCGTTCTCCACCAAACACTGTCAGTCTCTACCAAATGCTATTATTTTCCATCATTCTCCAACAAACAGCATCATTCACTATCAAATATCACTGTTCTTAGACAAACACCACAATTCTTCACCAAACACAGCTACTGAACTAAACTATACATGATTCTTCCAATTACCATCCAAGTACCAATTTCTAATCATTTATGGCTTTAAAAGCCCAGTCTGTGCTTGTTCCAGGCTTTAGGCTAAACAAAATCATTTGAATAACAAGTTATTAGTTACACATTCCTTGTTTAGCATCACATGGCATTGCATGTTAAAGAGAAAGAACTGTATGAGGTGGAATTCATGAATAACTTGTGAAATGCACATACAAGAACTCTGGTGAACATAGACAAACACAGGGAAGACGAATGCACTTGCAAATTCAAAGGAATTCACAGGAGTCAGTGCTGCACGAACATAAAGTTAGAGCTGTGGGAAGGTTTAAGCTGCTTTGGTTCCAAACCTTGTCTCCATAAACTAACAAAATTACTCTTGCTCATGAGCTCCTGTCAGTTCTTTGAGAGTTGTAAATTGCTGTTGAAAATGACTGGTGGGCTCAGTCAGTTAAAGAATCAGCACTGTCACACAGATCAGAATAAAGCAAATAGCAAGTAGCGCTGAGTCAACAGTTAAAGTACCACACTCATACTCACACTCTCTCTACACACACACACTCACACATATCCTCTACTACATGGACAGAGCCAGGGCTAGTGCCAATCACTAATGCTAATACATTATACTTTCATGTAATGAGTGATGGAACACACAATAATAGTTCACCTTTAGCCTTTTCTGTTGATGAGCTCCATTATAAGGTTGAGTTTCCAGAGTCCCAAGAGTCAATTTGTTAACGCTGCATAAAATGCACATCCATTACACCCAGCAGTACAATAACCTACAAGAAAAGGATCTGAGAGCTGTCATTTTGAAATAGAAATAAAGTCATTAAGGGTAACTAATGAAATCGTCATGTTTGTCTCTGAAATGTTCTTTTTGTGCTGTGAGGGGTTTTTTTAGGGCTGAAAGTGCTTTTAATTTCAGTACATCGAATTTGAAAGCTAGCATAATAGAAGCGAACAACAAAAATACTGCCCCATCATTTCTTTCCTATTGCTCTTTGTGATATGGATTGCTGGAAGACAGTGAATACTTGATGAAGACAGTTACATATAGAGCAGTTACATATAGAACGAATAACAAGCAAGCCAAAGGCAAACCCAGGCAAATTACATGCTGACGAATTTAACATGAACTATTTACTATGAACTTTATGTCTGTTCCTGCAGACATAAAGTGATAGATTGAGGGTAAAAATCCAACTTACACATCCATCAAACTTCCCATCAGCAGGGGTGTTGAACTCCAGTCCTGGAGGGCCGTGGTCCAGCACGTTTCGGTCCAGCACGATTTCCCTGCTCAGAAACACCTGGTTCACCCCGCCAGTTAATTAGTAAATTAGGTTTAGTGATTGTGTTTCAGGAGGAGAACCATCAAACTGTGCTGGACACTAGCCCTCCAGGACCAGAGTTTGACACCCGTGACCTAGAGAAAAACAGATGTCTAAAATAGGTTTTTTGCCAGACTTCAACACTTTTAAGATAAGAAGGCAGATGGTGTACATATTTGCTTTAAAGAGCCCAAATATTTCTTGCATTTTACTTTTTACCCTCTGAGGACTGTTTCTAATATATATGTGGTTTTGGACAGCAAAAAACTCTCATCAGTTCTAAATGAATCTTTTTTCTCCCCTTAATATCAAACAGTGTTTTAGACTAATATAAACTGATCAGCCATAACAATAAAGCCACCAGATAATAATCTAAACCACCAGTAATATTGTCTAGGTTTCCCTTATGGTGCCGAACAGTTTTGTCCCATCAAGACATGGACTCCATACAATTTCTGAAGGTGTGCTGTGGGATCTGGCAGCAAGACGTTAGTAACAGATCTTGGAAGTCCTGTTGCAAGGTGTTGCTCCAACAGATTGGTCTAGTTTAGCTGATCCTACAGATTGAGATCTGAGGAATTTGAAAGGGCAAGTCAACACCTTGAAGTCTTTGTCATGTTCCTCAAACAATTCCTGAACAATTTTTGTAGACAGGGCATCCTGAACTGAACCCCTTCTCAACAACGTCATCAAGAGCCTAACTAAACTGAGGGATATGTAAAAAGGTTTTGGTTTTTATGAACTTGCCTATAAACATAAGGACCAGGGGTAAAGTAAAGGGGCCAGCTTTCTTTACTATACTTTACTTTACTTTACTAGAAAGTAATAGGTGAATTTTTTTTGAATTGGTGAAAATTTGTTTTGAATTTTTAACAATGTACTAAATACATGTACTAAATAAACCTATATTGTTCAAACAAACAAACAAACAAAAACAAAAATTTAAAAAATCAATATTTTGAGCCCTTCAAAACAGAGCTAGATGTTTTGGGGGACTTCAACAACAGCTTTAAAGGCTGAAAAGGAACCCGGTGGTCCTTGAATGAAAGTGCTAATCTTTAACAATCCATATTCATTAAGAAATATCAATTAAGAAAAAAACACAGAGATTCATTTAGATAAATATCCCATAAGCCTCCACTGACTCCAAAATGAGCCCACCAGTTATTTTGAAAGTATTCAGCATTTTAAAGACAGAGCACAATAACCTTTCTTAGAGCCGTCATCCTGGAACAGCAGAGTGGTAACTATCCCATCTGAGGCAGGCATTGCATGCAAAAAAAAAAAGAAACGAAAACATCTCACTATAAGCAAGGAAACTGAAAAGATGGAAACATGAAAATAAGACAACAAATGTAACACAAAAATGAAATTAAAATGGATGAAAAGTAACACATTTAAAAAGTTAATTCAAACAAAAAACTGAAGCCATGATTGTATCTTTTCAGCTATATGCTGACTGACGTTTGAGGTAACCAGAGAACTCTAATCTGTCTTCAAATAAAACAGAAAGTATTTAATAAAGCTGTGTTTGAGAACAGTGTTCAGTTTTAGAGAAGGACATTTAGGCAATACAAGAGTGCGATCAGTGTAATAAACAGTTACTTTAACCTACTCCATGCATATCCACTCTCAGTCACAGTTGGTAGCCTAGTGGTTAGGGTGTTCGCTCTGCAATCAGGAAGTTGTGGGTTTGATTCCCAAGACATCTAAGCACCTCTGAGGTTCCCTTGAGGAAGGTACTGTCCCCACACACTGCGCCCCAGCGCTATCTTCCTGGCTGCACACGGCTTCACTTTCAATGGGTTAAATGCAGAGGATGAATTTTGTGCTGTTTACATTGTCTGCTGTGGTGTGTTCACGTACAACAGAATGGTCATTTTTGCTTTTTACATTTTTACAATTTTTACATTTTACTGTGTACTGAGACATCCAGAGATAACCTAAAACAAAATGAAGAGAAAATGTAGCTAGAAAAGAAAATGGAGGCGATTTGTAGTACAGTAACCCCCCGCTTTTTTTACAGGGGTTACGTTCCAAGAGCACCCGCATATAGTGAAAAACCGCATTGTTGTGATTAAGAAAATGCCTAAAAAGGTTTATTTTTATTATGTAAACCCTAAATATGCCCCCAAATATGCTCCCAAAACACTTTATTTCCATTTAAAACTCATTAGCCTTAACAAAAATGTAAAGGCAAACCCGTATTCGTACTGTACAGTTTACACTGAACTCCGCGGTGCTAGAATGTAAAATATCGATGTTACCCCTGTATAGACTGCACTGTAATTAATGCACGCATGTTTTCTTTGGTATAAACAGGTAAATACAGTAATAAATGAATTTAATTTATAGTAATAAAAATACAGGGCTTTAAGAAGAACAAAACGAAAAACATGAGAACACTTGAGATGCTCCATGGGGGAAATTCTGGACTGCAGCATCGCAGGGCAACAGCCAATCGGCAGCAAGGAGAAATAAATCGGATTGGCTACTTTCAAACCTCCCGCCTCTGAGTACAGCTGACTGTAACGTCCAGGCCTCGTGCTCCATGCCCCCTTGTCCTCATGCTGGTTTTTTATGTTTGGGGCGGTGCTGAGCAGCGGATGTTCATTCTGCGGATGTTCATGATCGCCTTGGTAACCACCGTGTGGCGCACAGGGCCCAAACGTCACAGTCAGCTGTACTCAGAGGCGGGAGGTTCGAAAATCTGTGATGGACTGAAACCGCGACTGCTGATCTGCGTGAAGGGGGGGGGGGGTTCTGGGGCCCAGATTTTAAAAAATCTCAAAAGCACAGACTTTTGCTCAAAAAAGCTGCATGAAGCTGAGACAAATGCTCTCTGGGGAGATGTGGTGCATCCAGCAGGAAAAAAACCATGTGTTACAAAAATCAACCAAGCATTTTCAGAGAAAGCAATTACAGTAACTTCACCACTGTAAGGCAACATTTGTTAATCCACAGCTACCAGCTCATACAACAGCAAAACACTTTAAAACACAGCAGCAGAAAAACTCTTAGGGTGCAACCAGCTGTCTGCTCAACCCATAAAGTTCTCCAACAAAGCACAGCAAACAGCAAAACCCTTCAACAAGCATCCTCATTCCCCATAAAAAAACAGGATTCTCCACCAAACACTATCACTCTCCACTTAACATTGTGATTCTCCACCAAATAAAGATTCTCCAATAAAATCATGTTTTCCATGTGATACCTCACTCTGTAACACCATCATTCTCCAACCAACGCCATCAATCTTCAACAAGTACCATCACATTACAGCATTATTATACACCAAGATTATCGAGCAAACACAATCTCCTTCCATTCAACACCACCATTCTTCAGGAACACAATCACTCTCCAAAGTATATTATACTGCAACAAACACGGTCATTCTTCATATTGCAGTGAGCCACCAACATTACAACAACTTCATGTAAGACCAGCTTCATAGACAGCTACGTAATTCTCACTGTATTTGTTTATGGCATGCTTTGCAAGATTAGCCATGACTAATTTCACCACACACTCCACAGAGGAACTATAAACACTAATCTAGTGTAATTGAGTTGTAATTGTGTCTTAAATACAACCGCCACCTGGTCATCCTAGATGTAGCTGAAGGAAACACTAAACACATACAAAAAAAATGATGTAATTGTTTTATTTTTAAACTGAAATGACCCTCATTATTAAACAAGACTGCAATTAAACAAACCCCACAAAAGATGTAATAATGAGGGACAGAGACTTGTAGAAGAGAAGAAGGTTTGTGCTTCTCCCTCAAAGGAGAACAGACGATATTTGTATTCAGCTGAATGCTCCCAAGCCCACAGTAATAACCAAACCATCCGGTCCCTCACCCTTCTCTCATTCTTTCTCTTTCTCTATTTTGCCCCATCCCTCCTTTCTCTGTTATTTGTCTTCTTTCTGTCTCTCTATTTCCCCCTTCTCTCCTTTCTCTCCTCATTCTCTCGCCCCTCTCTTTTGCTTTCTCTCTCTCTGTCTCTCCCTGTTTCTCTCTTTCTCTCATTGTGATGTACTCCTTTGAGATGGACAGATATAAATACTCTCTCTTTCTCCTAGTCTGTCATTTACAGATGAATGCACCTCTTTCCTTCCTTTTCCTCCATTACTCTCCTTCCCTATACACTTTCTTCTCTATCTCACCTAATTCTCAAGCTTGCATAATAACTGCGCCCAGAAAGCCAAATTTTCTCAGAGTGCTCAGAAACATAAAGCAAACACAGAAGCTGAGACAGAAATGAACCCTTTCTGAAGTAGAACAATGGAAAACCAAACATGACATGGTTTCCATTTTACCCCAAATAAAGTTGATCAGCCAGGAAATGTTTGGTGTCTGAAATTTGCTTATTTAATTTTGCTGCAAAGATAATGTGCTCACCGAAGTCCCAGAGATAACAGTGTTAAATGTTAAAATGTTAAAATGTTTGTATAACACTAAATTTAAGTGTTACACTGAAGATCCTGCTACATGGAAGTGGAACAACACAGAAATCAAGAACACCTTTTTCACTTTTCAGACCTCTCTGAGAATTGTCTGGGCATGGTGCTAATTTTCCTTCCTGTAGCAGTTAAACACAACAATGCAAACGACATGGGAAGAAATGAACGAAACAAGCCTTACATGAGCAGGTGGTGTTCTACAACCTGTTGTTTTCATAAGGTAACATCTTAAAGAACGTAAGCTTCTTATCCACTTCACTGCCTGATGTGCATCCAGGGAATTTTGATGTGGCAAGTTTAGTTAAAGCTGTGAAGATGGAACAACCCATATTAACTTGTGATTGTGGTGATACTGTATAAGCATTTAGGATTCAAAATTAGGACTGCCTAGTTTATACAGAAAGAGATGAACTGTGGCAAAATTCATTGGTCATTCAGTGGAGATCAGAAAGTTATTCACAGAACGTACTATGCATGTGCCTATTGTGCGTTCACAAGAGCAAAATTAACCTAATTAACCTCCTTCATACAACTTTCTGTTATCAACAAAAATAAACAAAAAATGGACAAAATTCAGGCTTCGAGATCCATCTTTATAAATATCAGTTTGTCATGCATTGTCAGAAATCACAAAATAAGGTTTATCTGAGATTAACATGACATGGCATGAGGCAACCGGATGTTATTTGGTGGTTAAAGAAATTCTATTACCTGTCAGCTACACTGGCAGTGTAAAACTAAGGAAGTGAACTTTAGAGACCAAACACAGAAGCACAGGATATGATAAGAATACAAGGGATACCATACCTGTCCAGAAGTATCCAGACCGTGCTTCTAATTAGTGAACTCATAAGTGGATAATACTTTAAGGTGCACCCACTACTGATATGGGTTTTTTATTTGAGCACACACATCTTGTATAATCTTCACTGAAGATCAGAAAATAGAAAGGGGTGCTTTATAGCAGCCAGACATGAGCCTAGGGTCACTGTGCCTGTTGCCTAAAAAGGTATGAAGCCCCCCCATCCTGAAAGCAGAGAAGCAACACTCTCAGACTCTCTGAAGGAGCTGAAGTGGTGTTTCTGACCAAAACTAATCTTCCAGCAACAGTACCTGACCTCCCTAACACTCTTGTGGCTGAATGCAATAAAATCTTCACAGCAATATTCCAACATCTAGTTTATTAATCATCGTGATTAAAAAAAAAATATGACGGACGAGCAGATTTTTGGCCTAGTACTGTGTTATTGTTTTTGGCACAGCCCTTCATAAGCAAAGCAGCAGGGGAGACAACTGCGGGCCAAATACAGTCACAACTAAATTAATCCCCACCCTTTGCTACAGAAACCCTCACACCCAAGCCTGTACACACATGCCCATGTATACAAACACAGAAAAAAATCGTGCACTATATATTCCTAATTCAAATGGGAACAATGACTCCACAGTTATAAATCATATGACATACCCATATACTGCACCTGTATAGTTGCATTAATAGCCATATAAAATAATGATTTATGAATGAATAATGATTTTCATTTTTGGACAACATAATTATTAAGCCTTCCTATATTTAAAGGTAAAAAAGCTTGGAGTACATGTCATGTTGTCCAGGCATCCATCAGATTCTGTATATTAGATTCTTCATTGTACTGCATGGGCCTGAATAAAAGCCAACAGCCAGCTATAACCTGGCCTTATTCTGTCTGCACACAGTGCTACACAGAAACTGAAAAAAAGAGAGAAAATTAAAAATGGAGACAGTTTTTCTCTAGTGGATTCACTGTTACAGTCCATTCCAGAACTGTGCTTTCACTGTGCTTTCTCCATTACTGCACACAGAAAATATGCTGATGAATAATGCAGGTTGAGAAGAAGGAGAAGGCATTGTGGACTCAAATTAACCCAGTGGAACTGATATATGTAAGTGCACACAAACACACGCACACACACACTCACACACACACACACACACACACACACACACCAACATAAAAACTGTCCAAAGGCAGTGTCATCCATTACCCATATATGACCTTATCCTAAATGAACATTTACTACAGACTGAATCCTTACAGAGTGTAAGGTCATATAAATATCATATATGATACAAACAAAATATCATAAAATGCTGACAATATAGACAGTGCTGATGTATGTCTATAGTACAATCTGTTTGAGGCGGTTTGTTGTTTTATAATTGATATGGCTGAGCAGGCAAAACTTTCTGTGAATCATGACTCTTCCAGGTTCATGATCTGTATTTCCAGCCAAATAGAGGCAGGGGCAAGAATGCCCTGTGTTATGTTGAAAAGACTATGACATTTGATGCAATATGCATGCAAGTTGAACTTTTGATGTTTCATCACTTTAAATATGAAAAAACAGAACAATATAGCAGGATAGGATCAACTGTACTTATCCAGAACAAATACAAATATGTTGCATGTACTGGAGTTAAACTTCTGATGGCAAGTCTCATTTGGCATCTCTTGTATCTCTTGTATATAATTGTATATGCTATACTGGAGATGGCAAGTTGAGAACAAGAACTTGCCTCTCCTTACTTCTTGCAGTTTGCTGCAGAAAAAGCTGTGAACCTGTAGATAAGGAGTAGACACTGACATGCTAGAGCTTCAACCACCTAATGTTACTGGATGGCGCTTGAGTGTTTTGTTACTATGCCTTCAAAGGGCACATATTCTACATTTTTCTTGAATAATATTTTTCAGCGTTTTTCATCATTTGGGACCTATGAGATTGAATAAATCTGTGAATTCGAAATGGGTTGATTTTACAGCTTGGTTTCCATACATAGACTGAATGGCTTGATGAGTGAATGGTATATTTTCAAATCAAGCTGGCTTTGTGTGTCTATCAAAACCTTTTTTCTTCCTCCTCCGCATCACTCTACTCTGATGTCAATACAGAACATCATCACAGCAGAGGGAATTTCCTCAGCTAAGGCCAGAACACATGAACTGCTTTATTGACGTCGCTCTGTCCCTCTGTCCCTGTGGGTTACGCACACATACACACAAACACACACACACACATGCGCGCGCACACACGCACACACGCCTGCTGAAAAGCGGATCAAATCTACTCACTCCACAAAATGTAGAACAGGGGAAATCTCCACCCACGTCAATACTGATGCAAGTTAAATTACTGATTTATACACTCACTCATTGCACAGAGTAGTTCATTGAGTTCAAGCTTCCTTACCTTACACAGTACTTCTTCCAGTATAGTGTTGCTGATTTTTTTAAGTGTTTAAAAATACCAGCTGGCTTTTACATGGTGAAACTGTCATGAAGAACATATCGATTATATAAAATATCTTTACACTAACATATATTACACTAACATAAGTTAGCAGACTCTTACTATTAAATTACCATTTCAGAGATATGAGGTTTGTTATCACAGCCATCATTTATTTATTTATCATTTAAAATAGTCACATATAGGTAGGTCATTAATCAAGAGTAGCATACTGTGAAAATAAAGACTACCTACTAGCTTTTTTGGTCAGCATTCAGAAATCCTTAATTACAGTTTAAATTTGTTGTAAATGCATGTCCATTTCAGAAGCAAAGGTAATTCATCCATTTTGTGCTGAACTGAACATCTTTAAAGCTTATGTATTGAGTATACATTTAGCATCACAGCATTCTCTTTGCTTTGTAGCATCATTGACATCTGTGTTCAATACAATCCATTTGCAAAGAATCCATACAGAAGCCTTGCAGTAATGTAAAGGCATCTGTTTGCCAAGGCAACCCAAAGTAAAACAGGGGTTGCCTTGGTAGCAACAGTTAGTATGTAGTTAGCAATGATGATGCTAGACTGGGAGTTCTCCTGCTTTCATAAATAATAACCATGCAGCAGACAAATCCCTCTTGTAATAATTTCTGGCCTCAGGATTTGATGGTTTGTTTATCCGAGTGTGTTTATTTTAGGGCCAGGGGAAATCGGTGCAACGTTACACAATCCTACGGCACAACTTCAGCCGACGCTGATGAAGATTATTTCTAGGTCAGAGATACAAATCTCCGGACAGCAAGAAGCCGTCTTCAGGGGTGAAGCACCAACAAGACAATTTCTCTGAAACTGAAGCGGAGGACAAAACATTAGAGGAGCAAAACATTAGAGAGACATTAGAGAGAAAGCGTGGATGACTGGCATGTCATGCTAATTTAGAGTTTCAGAAGACACAGAAAATATGATTTCGATGACAATGATTTCTCTAAATTTTAGCATGGTGGAGGGTTAGCATAGCACGCTAGTTCAGCACTTCTGGGGACAGAATGCATAAGGATAATTTCTTTAAGCAGTCTGATTTAATCAGTGTACAGCAAAATTAAAACAGGTCACACTATGTTTGGGCACTTTTCTGAAAAAGAAAAAAATAGGTGCCGTTTGGAACAAGCAGTATAGAGAGTTAGTACACTGAGGCCATGACAACAACAAATTAATCTCTGTGTGGTATATATAAGATTTCATTCAGGTGATCACTAATCAGTCCCTCATAAAGCAGAATGAGGTGCTTGTGTAGGAATTTAACAGATACTGGCATGGAATGGTTGTCATACTCATAGAGGTGCTCATTTAAAAATAAATTGCAGTTCTCTCTTATTTTTTTATATATGTGCCAAAGTACAATTGGCTCTTTTATCAAATTACCATGTCTGCAAATAGTCATTTCTGAAAGCAGAATGCCTTCTCCTATGCATGTATCTATGTATGCTTCCATTATACTATTCCCTGCTGCTTAACACCTCTATTTCAGCAGTGGACCCAGATCAGCCTCCCTCCATGAACTATTAATAACCTCCATGCCCAGACAGCAAAATCACCTCGATAAATAGCACCACAGCAATATGTTCCTAACATTTGTGAAAGAGGAAATTATTATATACCTATATTTTTTCTTTGAAATCAAATAAATATCGAGATATAAAATGAAAAATCGAATTTATAGCAAAACAACACAACACTATACACAGGGAATAAATATACAGAATTAGCTAGGCTTCAGAGTACAAAAAAAAACATTTCTCGTAAATTAGATATTTTTGCAAATCTATTCCTTTAATTCCGATTTGTGTGTGGTGCACAAAGTCACAAAAACAACCAAACTATAGCTTGAAGGTCAAATTGTAATGAATGCAGATGTCACCACAGAACTGATGGGACACATCTATTAACTGGTCTGTTGAGCTCAGGTAAAGCTTGTGGACTAATTACACTTCTCACTAGTTAACACAACTGAACGAGAATAGCGATAAGGGCGAGGGGACTTGAGCCAATTATTTATACTGGATTACTCAGCTGCTGTGGAGGATACTGTAGTTCAGTTCTGTTCAGTTACGCTCCTAAACTGCTTTTTGCAATGGAAACACAAAAATTCCAGCTAACAAGGTGAACCCATTTAATTTAAATTGCTTTCCTACATACTGTACATCATAGTTGTGTAGTCGTTACCAAGTAGCTTACAGTAGTGAATAATGCAGTTTTAAAGGCATTAAACGATTTAATTTATAGACAAACTGATTTATTTCTTTAACATAAAAATTCTACAAACAAACCCACAGACGAGACAGACTGGCATTTTCACTTTACACATGCAATCCTCTCACAAGTTATCCACAATGTCACTCCTTTCATCACATGGGACACGAACCAGTGCTAGTTAAAACAACAAATAATCACCACATAAAACCGTTACTGTGACAGGGTGATTATATCCATGTCTTTTGCTTTTAGTGCCATACAACTGCAGCTGTATTGTTAGAGTCTTAAGAGTTTCCTCAGGAGAGATCTACACAAGCCTCCCTAGAGAAATAAAGGCTAATGGAAGAAATGAAAGTGAAGCCCAAGGGGGTCACACATCAGGTCTAATGTCAGTAAACCTTAACACTATTAACTTAAGACGCTACACGTTCACACCTGCTCACCATCAATATGCATTGCTTCCACTGATAGTAAGAATATAGAATTCAAGTGTGGGATCACTGTGTGAATGCATTTTGATTGGTTCATTACCACGAAAGAATGTTAGTACAAGAACGTTAACACTAAAAACTGGTGGTATCAGGAGTTATCCACCGTATTTCCACAACACACTAAAGCTTTACAAAGGCCTGTCAAATGCAGAACTTACTCAAAGACCAATGTAGGCCATTTCAGGCTGTGTTCTGCATCCACTGATATGTGAGCTTTTCCATCCTTCACATATATCTTGGTGCTATTTATCTGAACCCAATAGAACATGACATTTCACCTAACAGCTTTTGCCAACCTCATTTCTGAAATATTTACTGGGTTTTACTTTAGGTTCAAATATTAATTTTATGTTGTCTAGCTTATCTACCAACATTATTTTTCTTCTATGTTTATTGCGAAGGTAACAGATTACCTTATACAGTTTTTAATCTGGCACATAGAACTTGGTCTGGCTACAGTGTTTGGATAGAATTTTAATAGTCTATATTTTGGTTCAGACAGAATTTCCTTCAGCCACAGTAAGGCTCAGGCAGACTTTTGGCAAATAATAATAACAGCCAGGATACAATATCAGATTGGTCTGCTATCACAACAGCTAACATTTGCAAGTGTTTAGTCTCAATAAATCTCAATAGATTACAATTTACTGAATGAATAAACCTGAAAGAATATCTTGTTATCTCGTGTGGTTACACACATACTAATAGCCGTCAATTTAACTTGCCCTTTTCTGTAAAAATGCTGTAAAAGGTAGAGGAAACTTATGATGGTGATGAAAAATTGAATATATGAATATGGCAGTGCCGGAGATCCACTTTTGTAGACATTAACTATTTCAAATGGGCTGCCATTAGAAAATTCCCTCAACCTATTCTGAGAACAAAAATGCTCCAAGATGGCTGAAGGGATTCCCCTGTGGTTAAGTGCAGAGGGTAAGTCTGGAAGTGCCTTTCTTTTCCGGAATAAGAGGGCAGACAGGATCTCCAAAAGGCCCCAAAGGCAAACTATAATGACTGCTCTCCCATGCAAAAAAATACACAGTACAGGTAATTGACTTCACTGTGCAATCACTGAGCACAAAAATATCCGGAAAGCTGACAGGCTAGGAGTTGCAGAGACAGGCCAGCAGTCCCCAGAGACCCACATGGCATGACGTATCCTTTCCAATTCCACTTGGGTGATAATTTCAGTTTTATTAGAAAATAAAGGGGCGAGAGAGAAAGTCATGAAGCGCGAGCATAGAAGGAAGGGACCCTCCAAAGAGTGTTAATCCAATCTCTCTCCATGTTAATTGCTTTTGCCTGCTATGTGCCCATGCCTAGCATCCCCTGTGCCCTGAAACAAAGCCAACCAGTAACTAGTGTTGGGTGCTGTTGATTACAATCAAGAAATTGGAGTGCCTTAACAAAGTAAATAATAAAGTAAAAGAATCAGAATCAGAAAACTTAACTGATCCTGGAGGAAACTGCTTATTTGTTTTGCTCATTCTAATTGCTTGTGTATTCTACTCTTGAAATTAAACTAAAGATAACAACAGCCAGTCCTCTAAATTTTAGTCAGACGTGTTGATGTGTTTTAACTGTTTTTCCAAAATAATTTAAAGCACTTAGAAAACAACATACATTTTATTTGCCTATGTGTTATTAATTTATTGATATGCAAAAATCCTTCAAAATCAATGTTATTGTGTGAGACCAATACTGGCATATAGGTACAAGCAATATACCACCCAGCACTACTCCTCTCAGCTCACAGACTCACCCTTCAAAAAGCAGTGATTGCTACGAATACTTGATTGAATAGATGAAAGTAATCATTCTGGATCACTCATTTGCTACTCCTTATTTACCATGTTATTAATTATTCTTTATACTTCAAACGCTACACGCTACAGTCAACCATACCTTTTCTACCATTCTGTTTTAAACCTTGAACAACATTGTGCCTCCAGTTGAATTATGATTCATTTCTGTATATTTGATTTTATATAGCTTTTATATATAAACATGCCATGTTAATATTTGGCTTTCACACTTAACCACTACCTATACCACTATCCAAAAACACACAAGAACTTCCCTATCACACAAAAGCAAACCTAAAGGTTAAGCAATTTGTAATTCACTAGGGTTGCAATAATCTATTACCACAGTCAATAATGTTGAATAATAATACTGTCTAGTTTAGAAAATTGTCTAACTGTTTTATTGCTGATAATTTGCTTCCCTTAATATTTAGCTGTAAAAGGTTAATTTGATCCAGATGTCATTCTGACAAACTGTAATACACTACAGAAAATACAGGGGGCATTTTGGCTTCTGTTAATTTAGTGAACCATAAGATTAAAAAATTGCAACAAACAGAACTTAAGCAAAAGTAAAAAAAATTGCAGAAGGCAGTAGGTGTAGTTGGATTAATCAATTCACTGAAGAATCATTAAGCAAACACATTGGAAACACATTGGAACCATACACCGCACGGAAGTTCCTTCCATGAAAAGTCGTCATTGCTACCCTCTCATCAATGAATAAGAAATGAGCTTCTTTATGTATGGCTGATGCAACACCAGGATCAGCACTACGTCGCTGGGCCAAATTGGGCTGAGGGCACCACAAGCATTTAAAACAGCTTCAGAGCCAGACGTTTATTGATTTCTGCAGAGTCGTTTGGCTGAATGTCAGGCCATACTGAAGTGATTCTATTAACTGTGAGGTTTTCCAGACACTGCAGCCAGAGAGGAAAGAGTCTTCCATTTGCATTCCCATCACAGACAGCCTTGTGTTGGATCAGATCATACACACAATAACAGCTGAAGGGTACAAACTGAACGTATCTGTAATGCAATTCACTGCACTGTGTGGTGAAGGTAATTCTTAAACATTTTGTGACTTGACAAGCTTCAGGGCAAGAATCTACATTAACATGTAGATCAATAGATCAACTAGAACATGTCTACAAGTCGAGGATGAGACTGCACCAAAATCACTTCTGGTGCTGCATTTCCTCTCAAAGGTGTATCTCCATTTTTCTAATTTCATTTTTCACCATTTTTTCTAATTTCATTATTAATGTTCATATTTTCACCATTTGGTTAACTGAATGGAGAAAATATGATCATTAATTAAAAGTTAAGAATGTTTTGCCTTTTCTGTCAAACACATTTTTGGGAATGTTATTTTGAAGAATTTCAAAGCATTGATTAATATGTATGAGGTTTCTGCGCTTTAATATTTTCATTGGATACGGTGAAGGCTGGATGAGTAGTAATTGGGCGTGATGATGATGTGAAAGTAGCGGTGCATCAGTGGCTACGCCCTCAACCAAAAGCATTTTTTGCTGATGGCATTACAAAGTAGGTATGTCGCTGGGAAAATTGTATTGTGAAGGAAGGTGACTATGTAGAAAAGAGTAATAGCAAGTTATTCCGCTTTTTCTGCAGTAACAACTTCACTTTAATTGAATAATTTTACACTGAATGTTGGAACAATGTGCATTTAGTCACATGAGCATTACTCAGGTCTGGTACTGATCACTTCTGGATCACAAACACCACTCTACTCAAACTAATGTGTAACAAGTAAAGTGTGAAGTCTTAATCGTTGACTTTCTTGCTAAAACACACAAAAATTCATGTCTTTATATGAACTAATTTTAAATAATATATGAAAAGAAGAGATGTTTTTTTGTTCCTTAGTCACTGTGTTGTATTTATAAGAATAACTGCTTTAAGGTGCTTCTTCATGAAGCTGTTTAAATAAATGCCATAAGTGTGCAAAGTTACATCAGGGCAGAAGGGGCTACTCTGAAGAATCTAAAAGAGAAAACTGGTTGGATTCATTTATTTTTTTATAATCACTGCAAACTCTATAGGTGTTACTTCATTGTTTTGTTTTTTCATTTTTCTAAGCACTGGTTGCAAGGCAAGACACACTTAGTCATTGCAGCTAACTGTTAGTAATTTTATACTTTAGCTCATACAAAACAGAAAATGAACACCTTAGATAACAATTTTTTAAATTACATTTCACTTTGCAGCCCATTTGGTCAGATTATAAAGAAGAGTCTCAACTTTTGGTCCCTAAGTAAGCTTTTTATTTGGTAGTTGTAATGGGGGATAAACTAGATAATGTTAACAAAAAAGTCAGTTCGCTTTGCAAACTGACTGAACAAAAACACAATCAGGTAAATCTGGTAAAACTGAGTGGACCTGGAGCATACATTTGATACAAAATCTGGGGCTTCTTTGCTTTACTTTTTCCTTTATTTTGCAGAAGTGATAGAACACTGAAGGTTGTGCATTACCACACATTATCACCATGGCTGTTATGATCTATGGCGATTGAACTCTATTGGTTACATGTATCTATTATAACGAGTAGATGCTTACAGATCTTTGGCTGAAACTGTACATAATACAGTGTACCATGTAACACAATTCACATAACTCTAGGTAGCATCCCAGCCAGAGCCTTTACTTGTCTCCCTTACAGCTTCAATATGTTTAGCAGACCTTCAATACACTTGTATAGGGCATGGCAGGAAACCCTGGCAGACAAAAAGCTGAATTCTGGGCAGGGAAGCCTCTCTTGACCTGGCATTAATCACACTGTGGCAGCTGAGTGTTGATAAACAAGCTTCTTTCCCTCAGTGTGTTAACAGGTTGCTCTCTGACAGAGCGCTGATTTAACGGCCGTATAAAAGCAGTAGATTTGAAACACTTTATGAGCCTGCTACTCTCCAATATACATCTTGTAAAACGAGGAGACTAGGCAATGCAGAGTTTTACTGCATCTGCATAATTCATGTCCAGGAGAAATGCCTTGGATAGAGGAAGGCTGTGGCAAAAGCTGCCAAACGGCCAAAGATACCTGCGATAAAAATGAAACAGCTGCAGACGGGCACAAGACACCAGAACTGAATCACCTCCTAAAGCTGCATTTATTGTATGATGGTAGACAGGAACTGGCAAACCTGAGGTTCAATGTTCAACACAACAGCGATGGAAAACTGAGCTACTTCCAGATGTCAAAGATGCAGCAGCAGATTAAACATTGTTGATTTTTTGGTTAATATGGATGCTAAAGTCACAAATAACTTGAAGAAGATAACCATCTTGACACATGTGACTCAGTTAGTTAATTCCTGGTCTTTCAGTTGAATCTGTTCTGTAGACTCAGTTACAGTTGACTAGAGGAGAAATGAATTTTATGCTGCCTGCTTTTCATACCGCATGTCTTCACTGTTTAGAGCCACACGGCTGAAATGGGGCGAGAACACATCTGATGTGTTTGTATTGTGTGTGTAACTGAAATGCCATCCAACCAAGGACAGGAGGGATTAAAGCAAAGAGCCGTGGAGGAGTTATGACATGTGAAACACTGAGATAGAGAGAGAAAGATGGTCAGAAAGAAAGAGTGAGAGAGAGAGAGAGAGAGAGAGAGAGAGAGAGAAGGTGAGTGGGAGAAAGAGAGATTCAAAGAGAAAAATTGAGAGAGAGAGATAGAAAGAAAGGTCTTAATGAATGTTTCTGTTATAGCCAAGCAGAAAAATGTAGGCGTGATGTCCAGGGTAAGAAGACGGTATCCATGGTATCAAGATAATTTAAGCCAAAACCACTTCCATATTATACTATATTTTGTTTCCATTTTTGAAATATAGCAGCATAGGCCTGCCACACATATTACACAGTCACCTGATGCTGGTTGTGATCCTATTCTGCAGTCCTTATATTTACAGTCATATTGTGTTATGTTTATGTTTGTTAAAGAAATGTACAGAAAAATGTCATTTAACTGTAACAAATTTATCTGCGTGAGAAAATTCCTGTCTTCACTCTGGGCTTAAGTTCTCCTGAGAAAAACACCTTCCAACGGGTTCTGAAGAGCTAATAATACATTCTGTGGGGATGTAAATTTTGGAACTTATTTTAGTAGAGGGTGGAGTGCGAGACCTTGAGAAAAATGTGTTGGAGAGCATTTTTAACACATTTTCTAAACTAGAAAATATATTTTCACCTGTATGAGATAGATGGATACACACAGGACGCCCTGCTGCAGCACTGCTGGCCAATGAAACTCTACAACTAAACTAACACGGGGAAACGGAGAGTGAGCGGGAGGAGAAGCCACACCCTTCAGCAGAGAGAGAGAGAAAGAAAGAGAGAGGGGTGGTGAGAAAATGAGAGAGAGAAGAGCGAAAGAAAGAGAACAGAAAGAGCGAAAGCTTGCTTTCACTGTATTTTCTTCTTTTTCTCCGTCTCTCTCTCTCCCTCTCACTCACGAATAAAGATTGTCAGATCTCAGACTGTAGTTTAATGATGAGGGCTATTTGTCATTGCTTTCCTCCTTTTCTGGAGAGGAGATTATTTTACATATAGATAAACGTACACACACACACACGATAATTGCGTCTCTCCTAGATAGCAGTGAATATTTAAAAAAACACACCCGGAAAAATATGGCTATTTCTGCCATTTCATCTGTTAATCTTGTGGTTTCTCAGTACTCCTGTTGTTGTATTTAATCTGACATATAAAGACGTGATTTAACAGGATAAAGTAAACACCAGCAAATACAGTGGTAACACATCAGCCGTTTACAAAACAAAACGTTAGAAAGCGCTGGCTGAGCCAAATTGCACTCCAGCTTTTTGAATACTTTATACAGTGCTAGAAACAAAGTAGTACACAAAAGTTGTGATTTAACTCTCTACTGAGTTTTAGCCTGGCCAATATAGACATACATGTGCTGTCACTCTTCCAGTTCCAGGTTTAAAAGAGTGAAAAAGGTCACTACCAATTTCTCAGAATGGATTTCCAGCGGGTTGTTTGGTTCAGAAAGGTTAAGTGTGGTTTTGTGAGTTGACCGTAGGAGGAGTGCCATCACCTTTAAACCTGCAGTTTAACCCCTGCATCCAGCACACTCCACTCAACTCTCCAGCTAAATAACAAAACCCTCCCTGTTGTTGTAGGGCTAAAATCCTGCATTTTGTAACATATAAAGTTAACACAACCGTTTAAAAAATGTTTGTTTCTAGCTGTTTATGTGGCCTCTGACTCTATTTAACATACTGTTATTTATAAATATGGACAAAAATACACTGCATACCTAAAACAGTTGCAATAGCCTTTTTGGGGTCTAATTTTGTCAATTTTTATAGACAACAGTGTACCGTACAATCTCAGAAACCACATAAGCAAGTCTATTAGAGACTAAATAACAACTCAGCATGGTTGGAGGTGAGTTTGTAATAACTTAATCATGCAGTCTCCACAATAAAAGTTAGCATGATAATAAGATTCTACTACTTGTTTGCTACATAAGCCCTGTAGCTCCAGTGCAAAACACAAATACACGTAAACCTAAATGTAACCTAGTTTGTTCAAAAGAAGTTGCATGTGTGGTGGAAAAGCATGTGTCCTTGTGGGGACCTCAAAATGTCCCCATTTTTTGGGGGATTTTCATTTCATTTAATGAGGACATTTAGTCCCCAGAAAGAGCTACACCTACCCACACACACACACACACACACACACAAACACACACACACCTAAAACTGAATGTATGAAGGGACCAATACATACATATAGGCCTGCGCAAACAAACACATATAGACACACGTACAGTGAGGTTCCCCTTGCTTTGGAAATCTCTTTCATCCCTTTAATCGTTCTAGAATCCATCAAAGTGGGTCAAAACTCCTCGCCATCTGCCCCACCGAGAGTTTAATGCATGAAGCCTGATTAAAAACACACACACACACACACACACACACACACACACATACACACACAGAGTAAGGAAAATAGGCCGAACACTCTGAACACTGTTAGACCCAGGAGACTGTGTGTGGTTTCATTTCACGAAGGACAACAGTGGGAAGGTATGCTGGACACTAGGGGTGGGACAAAAAAAATTCTCATTATGAAATCAGCGAAAATGTTTTTGGTATTGTTCAAATACACAGAAAAAGCTATAAAATATTACACTACAGGTTATTTTTATTAGTGATTACACTATCTGTTCTATTAACTCTTATGCTGAGGGCAATTTCTGCAATACTTGGATGTTCAGTTTCTGCACTCTACAAGTGCTCCTTGTTTTGTTTAGTGTACATTCTTTTTCTTTGTTCCTGTGGATTTCTGCTTTTTTGATTCTAGACCATACAAAAATGTCAGACGCAGACTTGCATCCTGTTTCCTCATCTCCTTCACTTTCCTGAGGGTTATACACACATGCTTTTTTGTGCGCCTGTGCAGCCCTATGTGTGTGTGTGTGTGTGTGTGTGTGTGTGTGTGTGTGTGTGTGTGTGTGTGGATCATGTGATGTACGTCACGAGGTTTTGTTCTCTGCTCTGCTAACCACAAAAATAAAATTAAAATGAATATTACTGAAGTGGTGGGGTATTAGCTTCCATTACTTTAGCCTCATATCTCCAGGGCAAAACTAAGAAAAGCAAATGTTAAAGTAAAAGAAAAAAGGGGAATTGTGCAAATAATATGATGCGCATTTAGCAGAACTATCACTTTAAGACTGGAAAAATGTCCTCTGTGGACAGATCGCTCTGAGTGTGTATGACTCAGTGAATGTGCAGCATGGGACATTCTCTGGCACAAAATCCAGGAAAGCAGTTCATCTTCTCTCTCTCTCTCTCTGTCTCCCTCTCTCTCTCTCTCTCTCTCTCTCTGTCTGTCCCCCTCTCTCTCTCTCTGTCCCTCTCTCTCTCTCTCTCTCTGCCTGTCCTTCTCTCATACTGTGTTAGATAATGCAGTCTATCACTGGACAGACTGGCTGTGTCTAACCGATCACACTCACAGTCTCAGGAGAGTTAACACACACACGTCAGCACATCACACACACACAGAAAACTGACTGTGACTAAAACATTCCGGTATGTAAATGTGTAAGCTGAGTAGTGTGTGTATGTGATTCTGAAAATCACTGCACTATACTGAATTAAATAAAATTAATTTATTAAATAATAATAATAATAATAATAATAATAATAATAATAATAATTTAGTTCTAATTGGTAAAAAAAAATGAAAGAAAAAAGAAAACATTGCATAATTTCACAATAATTTGTTTTTGCACGATTTGTTCTGGACTATTGTTTGGTCTGCTATCGGTTAAACTCCCTCAGTGTTTCAATAAATCATGTTATCCACTGGGTTATGAAAGAATAATTTGATGAGAACACTCCCTTTAATGGTTAATGGACATTATCTGATTTTATTGTTACCTAATTTGCCTAATGAACATAATACAACTGTCGTCATGATGGCCGTGTGGAGGCGGGTGAGTGACAGGGCTTTTCTGGCCTTTATTCACAGTGAACGACATTGCATAACCACACACACACACACACACACACACACACACACACACACACACACACACTCAGAGAGAACTCTTCAGGCTAACAAACACAGCAAAGATAGTTGAGACAATAATGTATTATGTTCCTATGAGGTGATGAGATTAAGTGTTTCTATGAGTGTGTGTGTGTGTGTGTGTGTGTGTGTGTGTGTGTGTGTGTGTGTGTGTGTGTGTGTGTGTGTGTGTGCGTGTGT
>JBBPCY010026131.1:2500-14471 GCA_037974405.1 Brachyalestes nurse | reverse complement strand
AGTAGAGTCCCGTCTCCTACACTGGGGCTGGCTAGTAGAGTCCCGTCTCCTACACTGGGGCTGGCTCGTAGAGTCCCGTCTCTTCCCCCGGGGCTGGCTCGTAGCGTCCCGTCTCCTACCCTGGGGCTGGCTCATAGAGTCCCGTCTCCTACACTGGGGCTGGCTAGTAGAGTCCCGTCTCCTACACTGGGGCTGGCTAGTAGAGTCTCGTCTCCCCCACTGGGGCTGGCTAGTAGAGTCCTGTCTCCTACACTGGGACTGGCTAGTAGTGTCCCGTCTCCTACACTGGGACTGACTAGTAAAGTCTTGTCTCCTACATTGGGACTGTCTAGTAGAGTCTTGTCTCCTACACTAAGACTGGCTAGTAGAGCCACGTCTCCTACACTGGGACTGGCTAGTAGAGTCCCGTCTCCTACACTGGGGCTGCAAAGTGTATGAGCACCGTCTGTCTTCTATCGACTGTAATAAGTGCATGGCAGCTGTCAAATGGCATTATAAAAGGTTCACTCGCTCTGTGTTGGGTTAGCTGTGAATAATTCACACACCCCAAAGGATTCAGTAAAGTAATGCAGTTCGAATTATGGCTATTTGGGTCGGTGGGGTTCGTGAGAGCACCTCTGACGGGTGGCTGCCCTTTGGACTAGATTTCAACCCGAACGCTGCTGCTGTCCTACAAACTGAGATGGTGGTCTCGGCCTGAATTAAAGAAAAGACCCCTGAGACAAGAGTGATCCTGAGAGCCACATACACACACAGATCTGCTGCCAAGTCGATGTTATGATAATGACTACCAAGTCGCCGGGATGGCATTTTTTGTTGACTCTTATTGAAAGAAAACTGTTTTACCATCTTGTCTTTGTCGAATTTAAAGGTTGCCACACCAGTGGCTGTTTTGATCACGGTCGTGGTGTCTGTGGATGCTTAGCTTAGCCTGATGTCTTTTCGTCTGACCTCCAGCTGAACAACAGTTGAAACATGATCTTTGTTTTTGGTCTGAAACCTGATGCAGTGGTCTTCCAATTATGCCTTTTCTACAAGCATTATGGTTCCAAGCCACAGCAGCACACAATGCTTGGACCCCAAATGTCCCCAGAGTTCAAACAGTGCAGCTCAGCAGCTGCGTATCTAGAACAATTCAATAAATGTCAATGTAGAACATAACATCACTCAGCATGTTTAACAAAACATTTAATATAAACCATTTTCCCATTACCACGGAGTCGACCAGCCAAGACATGCTTTGAGGCTAATGTCACTAACAGTAGAAGTCAATAATCACCCAAACTGTGCAAAAACAAAGTTCAGCCACCTCTACTAACGTCTTATTGTTGATGCATGAAATGAATCAATAAATGAAAGGCATTTACACGCAGTAAAGGAATTTTAAGTCAGGTAGCCATCCTGTATAAGAGGGCTAAAAGTGGTTCGAGCACCATTAATCAACTTTATAATGTTATCAATGTATTGCATGTGATCCATGATTTAGTTTAAAAAAAGAATTCTATAGTATATAAATGCACAAGTGTGTACACACACACACACACAAAACTATATATGTGTATGTCCGTGTATATATATATATATTTTTGCATGTTTGCAACACAAATGTTTCAGATTATCAAACAAATTTAAAACATTAGACATTTCACATGGTCCTATGTGAAAAAGTAATTGCCCCCTTGTAAAATCATGAAGTAACTTTGGGTAATCACATTGTTTGGAAAGCTGACTGCAATTTCACTAGCCACACCCAGGTCTTCTTAAGAAATACAGGAACAAATGAGGAGCAATTGGGACTCCAGCGAACCACGGTGAGGCCCATTAATCACAAATGGAGAAAACATGGAACAGTGGTGAACCTTCCCAGGAGTGGCTGGCCTACAAAAATGATGCCAAGAGTGCAGCAACGACTCATCCAGGAGGTCACAAAAGTACCCAGAACAAAGTACCCCAATGCTAACCCTAAAGAACTACAGGCCTCACTTGCCTCAGTTAAGGTCAGTGTTCATGACTCAACCATAATAAAGAGACACGGCAAAAATGGCCAAGTTCCAAAGCGAACACACATCTTGATCCCCAAGTCTTTTGGAACATTCTGTGGACTGACTAAACAAAAGCTGTAATTTTTGGGAGGTGTGCATCCCGTTATATCTGGCGTAAAAGTAACAGCATTTCAGAAAAAGATCATCATACCAACAGTCAAGCATGGTGGTGGTAGTGTGATGGTCTGCTTCAGGACCTGGTCGACATGAACCATGAATTCTGCTCTCTACCAAAAAATCCTGAAGGAGAATGTGTGGCCATCAGTTAGTGACCTCAAGCTGAAGCGCACTTGGGTTTTGCAGCAGGACAGTGATCCAAAACACACCAGCAAGTCCACCTCTGAATGGCCTAAAAAAACAGAATTAAGGTTTTGGAGTGGCCTAGTCAAAATCCGGATTTGATTCCAACTGAAAGGCTGGGCATGACCTTAAAAAGGCGGTTCATGCTTAGAAACTAGGGATGGGGCGAAATACCGATTTTGTGATATATCGTGATATTTCCAGTACCGGTACGCTCTTTCCCTATATCGGTTTTTTAACCACGACCACAGACGTCAGGGGACGCTCCTCATGAGAATTACAGTAAAGTGGGCGGAAAACGCCAGGCGAAGAAGAAACAACACGAGAGATAAACAACATGAGAGTCAAGCAGCAGGGACTTAAATTTGTGTTTACATTGATTTTGGACAGAGTGTCACTGCTTACAAGACATTTACAGGTCCCATGACATGAAAAATTCACTTTGTGAGATTTTTTAACATTAATACGAGTTCCCCTAGCCTAGTTTACTTTTAGAATGTGGCTGTAGCATTAGCTCTGTTAGCAGGCTACTGTTGCAAATGTAAAGGTAGATAGCATCAAGTATGTGTGTGAATGGTGTAAGAATACACATTAACTCGAGTGTTGTATTTCCTTGTTATTTTGGACAACCGTGCTGCTGTTAGTCTATGAGCCATTGCTATACATTGTAAACATTAGCGCAGTGATTACCAACTCCGGTCCTATAGGGCCGTGGTCCAGTGCGTTTTGGTGATTTCCCTGCTCAGATACACCTGATTCACCTCACCAGTTAACTGTCTGGTTTAGTGAATGTATTTGAGGAGAACCACCCTGTGCTGGACACCGGCCTTCCAGGACCGGAGTTGGTAATCCCTGCATTAGCGCATGGTACCGCAAGATGGCCCCGCCCCCACCCTCCATCTGGCCTCGCCTCTCTCCTCCTCCTTATCATTTAAAGCTACAGACGCAGAAATTGCATGTCCTTGCAAATCTCATTGTGGGACTGACTCGAAGTGGCTGCAATTCTGCACCAAGGCTGAATTTCGGAATAAGACTTCAGATACAGCATTAAGGACCACTAAGACCTATATAAAAGCATTAAAGAATCAGTATGTCATGGGACCTTGCCGTGTCCCAATACTTTTCCTCCAATATGGCTTAATTAAAATAATTCTCCAAAGAAGAGTGGGCCGGAATTCCACAGCCATGTGAAAGACTCATTGCAAATGTTTAATTGCAGTTGTTGCTGCTAAGAGTGGCACAACCAGTTATTAGGTTTAGGGGCAATTATTTTTTCACATAATGCCATGTAGATTTAGATTTTTTTTTACTTCATAAATAAAATCATCACTTAAAAACAACATTTTGTGTTTACTTGTGTTATCTTTGTCTAGTATTCAAATTTGTTTGATATTCTGAAACATTTAAGTGTGACAAATATGCAAAAAAATAAGAAATCAGGAGGTGCACCTTAGAGTGCACCTCCTGGGGGGTTCTGTCATGTCCTGGCCAGCAGCCGCTTGAGGCTGCCATTGTTTTAGTTTTATATTGACATATTTTGACATATGTTCTCCGGCCGAGCTAGAGGTTTAAGTTTATTGATTAGGGGTTTGGTTTGTTCTGGGTTTGTGTATGTCTTTGTTTTGCATATGGGTGTCAGTGCACCATCTTTCTGGGTGTTCTGTTGAGGTTACTTTAGTTTGTACATAGACACTTGTGCCTTTTTGTTTTGTATTTGTAAATAAGGTAAATATGGAGAGCTGCACACTTCTCATTCCTGTGGTCTCGAGACACAGAAAGTTATTCTTTGAAATGGTTATGGCAGACATTCTAATAAGATGTTTACCTAACTGGGAACTGGGATATAAACAATAGTAATGGATGGGACAGACAGTGGAAAATAGATCCAGGGTCTTGAAATAAAGCTGGGCAGGAAGATTCTAGGGAGTGAGGGGTTTCGGAGCAGGGACCCCTGATTTTGCTATGTGCACAGACTGGTCTGGAACCATATCTTGGGCTCCATTTGGGTAAGCTGCCATGTCCAGGGCAGACCTCCCTATGGGAAGTCGAGAATCAGAGGCTGGTGGTGAGGGATCAGGGGACTGGGTGGTTGACAACAGGGCACTAGGAGACCAGGAAGCCATCAGCGAGGGAACAGGGAATTTGGAGACCATTCACAAAAGGCCACGGGATGGCATGGTTGATGGTGGGGAACCAGGGAACTTGGAGGCTAATGAATGGGGAAAAAAGACTGGACGTTCAGCAGCACAAGATCAGGAGGCTGGACAGACAGTGGTGCAAGGCCAGGAGACCATGTGTCCGGTTTTCCAGTTATAATTGCTTTTTCTATGTCCATGTTTCCATGCTGATGGATTTTAAAATTGCTAGTACAGTAGAATGTTGGCTAAGAGGCCAGAATGTTATGAAAGACTCGTTACTACTTAACACAGATGACTCAAAGCTGTACCTGCCAGCAACAGCTTAGCAACAATGCACTACTGTCATTACTCTGTGACATCTGAATATATTTCTCTGTCGGTTCTTTTCCTGTCAGGTTTTGAACAAGATAGACCCAAGCACAGAGTAAAACTGACAGCAATATTCTTTCCGTAGATCAGCAGAATCCAAAAAACAGTTACTAGTAGGGTTCAAAAACAAAAAGTGCAGTCCGACAAGCAAACAATTCCAAATCGTCATGCCAAAGAGCCGAGTTTGAGAGTAGAATTCAAACAGAGTCTAGAAATGCAAACCAAATCAGAAAAGATGAGACAGGAATCAAAGGTGAGAAAGAGAGACAAGGTTATTCAAAGCAGACAAATTGAATAAGAAGATATGAAAACACTTGGGATGCAGCAATTGTCCACGGCAACACTTCACAAATCTGAATTCAGAAGTCTGTAGTATTTATGAGGTTAGTGGGTCTGACAATTTGTTTGATTATTCTTATGAATACATACTTACAAAGTATGTTTATTTTATATGTGATTGTTGGCCAAGGAGAAGCTGAAGGCAGCAGTCAGAGACAGTACCAGTAATGACATGCATTGTATGCATGCTTACACTCCAGCCTGTCAGTCATGATAATCATTTCCTGCGGCAGAGATGGCAGTAAGTTCCCTCTGCAGGGCTTTATTGCATTACTGCCAGGGTGGGAGTTTGGAGCCTCAGTCACCTTAAACATTAACCTGAAAGCTGAGAACTTCACAGCAAAAGAATGAAGGAGGCAGATAATTGCCCTTTAATGTATACACTTACATTAGTGCACACCCATAGAATTGCAGGGAGGGGCTGTGAGTGTACAGGCTCTTTTGTCTTGACTTACAGTTCAGATTTCCACAAATTACACATAATGTCTTTTGACTCCATACTTGAATCATATATAGTGCAAACGTCTTGAGCCACCCCTCATTTCTTCATATTAGCTTTGCATTGGGGGGGGGGGGTCTAGTGGGTAGGATACTTGCCTGTGGAGCAAGAGGTCATGGGTTTGAATCCTTACATCACCATTCCACCATTGGTTTCCTGAGCAAGACCCTTAACCCTAAGTTGCTCCGGGGAGACTCCCTGTAATTAGGGAATGGAAGACGCTTTGGATAAAAGCATCTGCTAAAATGTAAAATGAACTGCCTTGTTGGTGCAAAAATCGTATTTTCAGCCTGTGAAACTGCCTTATCTTTATCATACTGAGTAGAAAGAATTGGGAACTAATGAAAGAATTGGGAACTAATTTTTTACTGTGACAGACGGCAAAGTGCCTAAAGAGATGAGGTGTACTGTGTCCTGTATTGTGTGCTGTGTCAGTACTGTTTTCTGCACTTTGCAATGTGTACTGTTTCCAGTACTGAATACAGTATTTTGTTGTGTGTAATGTGTATTGTGTACTGTATGGATGTCTCAAATGACCACAAAGCTCAGCTTATAGGTTTTTGCCTCTGGCTGCATTTTGGGGAGCATTAATGACATGGGGCACTATAGGAAAACATTGTGGAACCCAAAACGCGGGAAAAGGAAATCAGGCAAGCTGAGGCAAACCTGACAGCTTTGACTCTGGAACCGGTGAGTCATGCTAACTGATAAGTGTGATGCTTTAGATACACAGCAGATCAGCCGGGACACGTTTGGTGTCTGAAAAAGTGCTGGAACCTCTCACTAAGGAACTGCCTGCGGTGCTGCTACTGCTGCCGCCATGCTGGTCGGCTTCAGGCCACGGTTCTACATATCATAGTGTCAGAAACCACATAAGAGAGTCTATCACTGAACACCTCCATACGGTCTGAGGAGAGTGATAATTTGCCAGTTAGCTGAATGCTAGTCAGTACAGGCCACATGAACCTCATAGCTCCAGTGCTAAAGCCAAAGCAGCAAACTTTAGACCCCAAACATGTTCTAATTGATTACTGATCATGTATTGAGAATCAATAAGCTTTTATTCATTCATTCATTTTCTGTAACCGCTTATTCCTTAATAGGGTTGCTGGTGCCCGGAGCCTATCCCGGGGTCTACAGGCACGAGGCAGGGATTCACCCTGGACGGAGCGCCAGCCTATCAAAGGGCCACACCCACACACACCATTCACTCACACACACTTACGGTCAATTTAGACTGCCCAATTCACCTGACACACGTCTTTGGGCTGTAGGAGAAACCGGAGACCCCAGAGACCAGGACCTGGATTCGAAACCCCAACCCTGAAGGTGTGAAGAAACAGTGCTACCCACTGTGCCGCCGTGGGGCCTAATAAGCAATTAATTATGAATTAATACTACTAAATAGAGACTCATGTAAGTGAGGTAAGAAAGTGTTATAATTGTGTTTATAGGACATGTTAATGAGGTTATCTGTTAACTAGTTATTAGGTGTTTGTTCACCAGTGTAATGAATTCTGCTCACACTGAAAATAATACGCATAATGTATGTAAGTGCGTAAATGAAAAAAGTTGACATCAGGGAAAATGTACATTTCAACAACACTAATGTTAATGGAATGTCACATTTAATTAAGTAATGAAAGTGCAAATAGCATCTTTAACTGTCATCAGTGTTTTGTGAATGTCCTGGGTGAGTGGGCTGTTTTTGCTACTTATTTTCCATATATGGACTACACAATGCCTTTAACAATGGTTACATAGTACAGGAAACAAACAAAACAGCAATCACTGTTTTACCTCTGTCCTGAAACTATCAGACAAAAAAATTATTTCCAGTCCAAATCGCTGGTCTATATCTCTAGTCTAAATCTCCATTACAAATCTCGTTGTATCTTCGTTCACTGCGGTGCTTGGCATGGTCTAGAAGGCCACAGCACTAATCAGAGGCACTGCATTGTTTGACATTAACACCCTAATCTGCTTATTTGCTTAGACTGTATATGAACTGTATATTCATGTACAGTCTATATGAATATTCTTGGTTTGTTTGTCTTAAAAAATGCATTTATTTATTAATTTATTTTGAAGCCTCTCTACATTGCCCCCTTTAAGACAATCGGCAGAATTAGAAACAGCCTGGTTTTTCTTGGAAAGGTGGACGTTAAATCCAGAAGCCTGGAGAAGACCTGGACGTTGAGACTGAGCTCACCACTTTAATTACATGGTGCCTGAAGCACTTGAAGTACCTCAGAGAGAAAGAAATGTCACCATCTGGTGTTCAGTTGGTGTAAATTTCAACATGGGTGATGAAATGTATGTTCTTCCACCTGAGCAGTAAACTCCCTGCAACAGTACACAACTGAATGGATGACCTGAGATGTAAATAAATAAATAAGTAATTGCAAAAAAGACTATGGACAATAAACTTGTACTCTCTTTGGACAGATAGAAATGGCATTGATTCCATATCAAACAAAAATGATCTTCAATGTTGATCCAGCATTGATCTTGCTCGTTGATAAGGCCATCTATTCAACATTGAAAAATGAACCATTTGTGGATGGATTCAACAAGGATTCAACATTGTTTCAACGCTTGTTTGGCGAAGGTGCTTTCAATGTTGGATATTTTCAGTAATATCAATGTTGATTCAGCATCTTATTTTCAGTGTTGAAAATGTCACCTTATATCAATGTTAAGGTTTTGTGTTCAATATTGAAAACCTGACCAAATATTTTTTTAGTTTCAACATTGATAATTCAACACTGACCATAAATCAATGCATTTAACCATAATTCAATGATGAATCAATAACATGATGTTATCTGGGAACGCTGACTTGGATTTGGCTGGTCCTGGACTTTAACTTGTCTTGTATTTGAACCCGAACCTCTTTGGACTCTGACTTGTCTTGGAATTGACTGGTCAAAGGTGTCTTTATACTAACAACTCTGTCCTGGAAAATAATGGAACATATCGCGTTTGATTCTGGTGCTGATTCTGTGTTACACAGTAAAGCTGTGTCTAAAGGTTCCTCTTGACCCTTTCCTTGTATATATGATGATGACACAGTTACCAGTATTTTTATCTTTAGATGGAAATACACATTTGTAGATAATTGATTTGAAAACGTGACAGTACCTGCCTTAAAATGTACTTCAAAGTTCCCGTCAGATGACAAATTAAAATAAAGAATATATTGTGGTCTGTGATTATGTTACTTCTTTATTGGTTATGTAGATGACACCCTCATATGTACTATGTACATGTAATTTGATGTTAATGTATGACAGATGTTAGCAATAGCACTATGGCTGGAGTAGAGATCACTTTTGTGTCCCCATCAATGTCAAAATCATATCTAAGTCTTTGCTACATCCCAAGAATCAAGAAAGCCATCCTGCCAGTGCTCCCCACTGCATCTACATTGAGGGGGCTCTGACTACAGTGGAAAGTGTAGGTGCCCAAAAAGAGAGTTGAGTCACATTAAGGCGAGGAGGTACCAGGCAATGGCGAAACAACTAAAGGCCCGTTGGTGAGCGGAGAAGAGCTGTGAAAAGTGAAAGGAATAAATCAAGACCGGAGCATATTCTGAAGCCGTGGTTTTTTTTTTTACACTGATCTTAATGAAGACAGTTGGTGATAGAATGATTTCAGCACTGAAGCTCTGGGCAATCTGTTTCCTCTCGAAGCTGAATATCCCGGCCGGGTGCTGAGCCAGGGAACTATATTTATCTTCGCCAAGCTCAGAACCTCAGGACCCACATGTTTATGAAGACGTTGCAATGCTGAAGAAAAAGGAGGGACGATCTTCAGAACACACAGTACTCTTGGAATCACTATTATTCCTGTTGTTACTATTGTTATCATTACTATCCCAAAGAATCATTACTGTAGGAATTACTACTGTTTAAAAGAATCAGAATTAGAATGAGTACTGCTTATGAGTACAGTACTGCTTATGCTTATGGATAAAATTCAGACTGCTGCTGTTTTTGCTAACATCCTTCACTTTATAACAACTCTCACTTTCTCTCTCTCTCTCTCTAAAACCAGAATATCTGCTTTAAA
This sequence comes from Brachyalestes nurse, assembly GCA_037974405.1. NCBI lineage: Eukaryota > Metazoa > Chordata > Actinopteri > Characiformes > Alestidae > Brachyalestes > Brachyalestes nurse. The sequence goes on along the minus strand of JBBPCY010026131.1, from coordinate 4,710 downwards.
ATGACAATTTTATATCAAATAGTCAGTGTAAAATAGATATATAGAGATATATCGACGTCTCACATGAATAGTAAGCATTAAAACGCTAAAATTATTTAACATTCATAAGCATTAAAATCAACTTTCAACTTTTTTATTGTAGCTAAAACCTATTTTTTCAGGTAAGTACGGCTTACTTTATTATATACTTTATTATACAAGCAACTTACATTTATGGCATTTACCATATCATACCATACCACTTTATTTATAAAGCACTAATAAAAACAACCACAAGGCTGACCAAAGTGCTGTACACCACATTAGAAAAGACACACTCGTGCCAAAAGGAATAAAACAGCAAAACATATAAAACAATAACAGCTGACAACAATAAGAATACATAACATAGTCAGCACATCACACTGGGTCGAAAGCCAAAGAATAAAAGCGCGTTTTTAGACAACTTTTAAAAACCGCAAGTGAAGGCAGGATTCAAACCCATGACATCTTGGTCCCGAGGCAAGTATGGTGGTGGAGGCCTAGTGGGTAGCATACTTACCTCTGGATCAAGAGGTCATGGGTTCTAATCCTACCTTCATCATACTGCCACTGGGTTCCTGAGCAAAACCCTTAACCCCAAGTTGCTCCAAAATGTGCAGTTTCTCAGGTTTTATCTTTTATAGGTGCAAGTATTGAAGTGACCAGTTTTGCCTTAGTTTTCAAGAACTTCTGACAATATTTCTTCTAATTTCTGAGTAATAATATTGCTCTTTAAAGCTTAATTATAAGGGAAATGACAATACAGCAAAATAAGAGAAACAATGCAATGCTGACAGAATTTGAATAATTAAAAGAAAGCAAATCTTGTTCACTCAAACAACATGGCAGTTATTACATTTGACGTACTTCTAGTGGTGTTTTGCCATCCAACTGGTCTCATTGCGAGAGGAGGGTGTTGATTACATCAGTGTTTTTTTATGCCTTTCCTCATTAAATAAGATGTGATTCAGGTGATCACTAAGCAGTACCTCATAAAGCAGAATGAGGTGCTTGTGTAGGAATTTAACAGACACTGGCATGTATATACACACACACACTCACACACTCTCTCTCTCTCTCTCTCACACACACACACACACACACACACACACACGTATATATACATGCAGCTCTGGAAAAAAATAAGAGACCACTGCAATTTATTCATATGAAGTACTCATAACGGGAAGAACTCATATGGGATTATTGCTCATTAAATGTGGGTGAACTTTAAGTTGGACAAATACACTTTTATTAGATTAGATTCATGGGTGGAGGCATGTTGTAGAAAATCATTTAGCTATAGGTTAGCAAAAAAATAAACTACACTATAAAAATGCATACTGTGCTAAAGCAGTGAACATATATTCTGACCCAATTTATAACAACGTCAGTATCAGAATCAATATTCATTGTTTACCTGCAATCCAATATAATGGTGAATAAAATATATACATCTATGATTGACTGATTTCCATTCATCAATAATATAAGTTTACACTGATTAAACAAAAGCAAAGCAAACCCAGCAAACATCTCCTGCAGAATGTCCTGCTTTCACTATGATCCTACAGAGTTATTTCCTCTCTCTGACTTGTGCAGGAAATAAACTGTGAGGCGTGAGCAAAGAAAGAAACCACATCAACAGGTTCTGTCTGAAATGTCATCTGCGAGTAAGGTCAGTAAGGCATCTAAAGGAGCGTGAATGTGATCTTCCATATTTCCTCTGCACCGCCTGCTGCTTTAGCCCTCATTGTGATACAATGACATCTGCCATTTGTCATGGGTCAAAAATAGCTTTATCAGAGAAACCCATTTCTTTCCCTTTGTTTTTTTATGGATGAAAAAGTTTTCCATTATCAGTCTTTCTGCTGAATGCAAAAACTTTCTAATCAGTTGGAAATTAAGTTTCTGTTTTGATGCAAAAGTGCAATTATTATGTGAAATGGAATTCCAAATTCATACATAATACTAAGAAGACAAGAGTAGGAACTACAGTACTATACAGAAGTGTAATGAGAACATTTTGTTGTTATTCTGCAACTGTACGGAGAATGTCAATTATATCCATACTGTGAAGGAGTTACAGCATGTTTTATACAAATCGCACAAAAGAGTTATTTATAGACTGCACTTGATTTTCATACATTTCTCTGTCTTAGTCTATAACATGTCTATAACATCAACCC
>JBBPCY010026060.1:0-14481 GCA_037974405.1 Brachyalestes nurse | reverse complement strand
GGGAGAGATAGAGAGAGGGAGGGAGAGAGAGAGGGAGGGAGAGAGAGAGGGAGAGAGAGAGAGGGAGGGAGAGAGAGAGGGAGGGAGAGAGAGAGAGGGAGAGAGAGAGGGAGAGGGAGAGAGAGAGAGAGAGGGACAGAGAGAGAGAGAAAGAAAGAGAGAGAGAGAGAGGGACAGAGAGAGAGAGAAAGAGAGAAAGAGAGAGGGAGGGAGGGAGAGAGAGAGAGAGAGAGGGAGGGAGAGAGAGAGAGAGAGAGAGAAAGAGAAGGACAAAAAAGGGTTACACTCTTGTTTTTTTTATATGAATGACCCTATACAAAAATCATTCTTTAATACATAGCTGTGAATTGTATTAGATTCTATTTTCACCAGCAGTTTTGATGGAATCATGTACCTTATAGCTTCACCATTATGGTTTACAGTTAAAAGACTAGAGCTGTTGCTACTCAACAGTATCCGGTGTCCATAAACGAATTTATAAGGCTAATAAAGTGTTGCCAGTGTTACAAATAAAGTAAATAGTAAGCATTTTATTCACATTCTACTTTGTTCATATCATTTTCAGTTAATCACAGTTCACTTTTGATGAGACATCCTAGGAAAGTAATAAATAGCAGCACCCATTCTGGCATGCTTTATCACCTGTGCAGCATCTTGAACTTAGCATTTAGTCAGTCATCCAGAGTGGTTTGGTATAAAATGGTTCAGTGTAAAGAAATTATTTGTTTTTTAATGGTTGCGATAAAAAGGGGTCATAAAAAATGTCTGTAATGCAAACATAGTCTTCTTACTTGCTATCTAGAACTACTAGTGTTTTTACATATGCTATAGGGACAAAGGTGGCTGGTGGCTCCTTACTTCCAGTGAAGTGCAATCTTAATGCTTCTGCAGACCAAGACGTTTTGGAGAATGCCATGCTTTGTCGACATAGTTTGGGGAAGAACCTTTTCTATTCCAGCATGACTGTGTCCCGTTTGGGATGAACTAGAGTGGAGATTGTGAACCAGGACTTCTCTTCCAACATCAGTGCCTGACCTCATCAATACTCTACAGAATTAATGGAATAAATTCCCTCAGAAACACTCAAAATCTTGTGGGAAAGCCTTCCAAGAAGAGTGAAAGCTGTTACAGCTGCAAAGGTGGGACCAACTATGTATTTGAATGCAATGTCATTAAAGTTCTTGTTGGCATCCTCGTACCTTTGTCCATATAGTGTATTTCAGCTTTTATATGTAATATTGATCATTGCAAAATAGTAGTGCATCAAAAAAAGGGGGACTTTTGGGACATTTGTATAAATGTACCTCTCCGCCATGAAGGCATTAAAATGCGTTAGGCCCAAACCTTATCAAAAACGATTGTGCAAACATATATTAGGCATCAGGCATTGTTAACCATTTCATGTAACAACTTTCTGAGAGGAAGCATTTTAAGGTATTAAACTCTTGAGGTCTCTGGTTCCTATAACCAGCACTGTCAACAGTTCGGACTCAAGAAACAATGGTTCTGGTGAGGTTCTCTAGAACCGAGAATTTCATATCAGACTTCTCTGAATGACTTTGTTTCCATCTTAATACTCTGACTGTACAACTATCTTTTCAAGAAAAAAAATCAATTGTCCAGGGTATCATTTTGTTGTTCTACTCTCCTCTAGCCTCCGTTGGTGGTATGTATAGCTCACCCTCCACTCCGATCTTGCCATCTCCATCTTTATCAGCTGCCTGTAGGAAGGCTTTGGTTTCCTTGTCAGTCAGGTCTCTACCATCAGTAGCAAAGCCCTTCAGCACAAACCTGCATACACATCACATCAAGCTCAAAGATTACATACCAAGCGCAAATATATTGTGCAAACTATAGATATCCTCAGACAATAGATATGTATGTGTGTGTGTGTATATATATATATATATATATATATTCTGTATCTATACCTGTGCCCTAATCATCAAAATATGGCACCCTGCACTTTATCATGCATATAAATATGATTACACATGTACAGTATTCATTCAGATGTCTATTTTGCACAATATGTCCATTTGCACAATATGTCCATTTGCACAATATGCTCTTTTCAGACGTACATTTGCCCAGCATATTAATGTCACTTCTCATCTACCTCACCCATGCACAGTTTTTTGTTTCTGTCTATATATATTTCTTTATTACACAGAGTATTTTTCTTATTTTATTTTTAGTCTATCTGTTATTATTTTTTATTTTATTTTCCTACCTCTCTTTAAGTAATCCTAGGTTATTTGTTTTGTATAACTGTGTAAAGAATCTTGAATCTTGTTTGTTAAACATGCCATACATTACATATGGAGCATCAGTCAGTAGCTTGGACACTTGATTGAATGTATACTTTTCATAACATTAAAAGCATATTGATTAAAAGCCGTTTATTTACATTTATGGCATTTAGCAGGCACTTCCATTGCCTAACGACAGGGGACAGTCTCCCTGGAGCAGCTTGGGGTTAAGGGTCTTGCTCAGGAACCCAGTGGTGATGTGCTGAAGGCAGGATTCCAACCCATGACCTCTTGGTCCAGAGGGAAGTATCGTACCCACTAGGCCACCACCACCCCTTACTTAAATGTGTGACATTTGTTTCTAAGATATATAAATGTATTAATTAATTTACATAAATAAATGTCCCTGCATATGTGGAAATTTCTCCGGTCCTTAATGAAGCTGTTGTAGAGTGTGTAACGTTTTATCTAAAGAAAGTTATCCCTGTGTAAAATCACTACCAAAAGAATGCCCCAATATCTAGTGTAAAGATAGAGCAGAGGCTGATGCTGCAGCAATGGGGTCACAAACTCATTATTAACAGCCTTCCTTTTTGAAAGAAACGGTGTAAGAGCAGGTGTCTGTAAAATGTTTGACATAAGTGTTAAACACCATGATGCTATTTTAAAATGTGCATGAGAGTGAAAAATAACGGAAACAATGAGTAACTTTTAACTGCTATTGTAAACTATGTACTTAGTTTATGTGTGTGTGTGCGTGTGTGTGTGTGTGTGTGTGTGTGTATGTGGGTGTGGGTGTGGGTCTCACTTAAGTTCCTCTTCCTCTATAAAGCCACTATTGTCAGCGTCCAGTACATGAAACGCCTTCTTGACATCATCAGCCGATTTTGCCTTCAGCCCCACCATCTCAAAAAACTTCTTGTGGTCAAATGAGTCAGCGGCTGCAATGGAAGATAATACACTACTTTTAACCTGTTATGTGAAAAATGATATGAAATCCTTCATACTAAATATAAACCTTAGATCAAGGAAATTTATTTGGTATTAGGGCTATGCACTTTATGGTACACACTGCATTACCCATGTCACTCCGCACCCATGCCACTTTTTTATCTATGCCTCAGGCCACAACAGACTACACTGCTTTCCACACAGCTGCTTTCTCAGAGAAGAGCAGCATCCACACAGCTTTACCACAACCCACAAGCTGCTCTGCAACTACAAGGTCGCTGAGATCATCATGTTTTAGCTAAGTTCTTTTTTGAAATATAGTTTAGAACACTGTAGAAAGTGGGATTTGTGGGATTTAACTGGATGCCTATTGCGTTTACACTTCACTCGTGCACTCAAATGAAACATAGCAGACATACTAGAACACGCATCAAGGGCAGTCGGTGTTCACTGAAACACTGATTAAAATGGAGGCATTCTGTTTTGTGAGGGGGTAATGTAGGACAAAGTAACACATTATTCAGTAACACACGAAGCATACTCTATGCAAAACTTGTGTAATGAAAAAACATGGTTTTGCTAATGCAAACATGGTGACTTCTTGTTGCACTCTAGAGTGTGTCACTGTGTAATTCATAATGTAATATCGCAAGCTGCATTCTGAGTGTTGCAGCAAGGGGTGATATATTGACAACAAAGCCTGACCAAGCTGTGTTGCGCTGTTAGTGGACTTTTGTTGTATTAACTGTCAGCAAAATGAATGTCTCATATTAGTAATTTGCTTGTATAAACATATATATATCTATTTCTATATCTATTTATCTCTCTCTCTCTATAAAGAGAGAGAGAGAGAGAGAGAGAAAGAGAGAGAGAGAGAGAGAAAGAGAGAGAAAGAGATATGGATAAAGATAAATGTGTTTATACAAGGCACAGTCCTATAGTCCTATACAGTCCTATACTGCCTGTATTTGGTAGATCCCAGTTACAGTCCCAACCTCCCTCGGCCCCATCCGAATGTACTAAATGTTTTAACTGCCACAGAAAAGTAAGAACGTAGTTTGCGTTTGTACAGAAGTTGAAAACTTTGGTGAGGTGCTGTCATTTGTGCTCAGCATGCTCTTTGATTCAAGCATACAAAATAAATTACCTGCAATTAATTTAAAACATTTTTGGATGTTCTTACATATAATTTGCGTGGGCGTGTGCTACCTGCATAAGATGAATGTGTGACTTTGTAAATAATGCCTTACACTCAGCAAATAATCTGTCCAAGTCTGATCATGCAATTATCTAACTGTTGGATAAAGATCCCCATGCTAAAGAAGAGTCCCAACCGCATCTAAATAGGTCAGACAAGATTTTCATTCATAAACAGCTCTGTAGGTTTTATATTTTATTCATGAAGGTATTATTTTCAGGCAGCTGTTTTTAAAATGTTTCTACTGGATGCTTTCTTGGAGTCCAAACAGCATCAGCCGTCCAGCAAGTGTAAGTGGCTGTGTCTTGTTAAAAAGCAGCTAGTGTCTTTCCAATTATATTTACTGTGATTGACCATTTCTCTATTGTACTTTATTTAAAAAGGCTTCTGGGATTTCCTAAGTACAGCTGGTAAGAGTAGGTTTTACAAGGTGATGCAGCAGTAAAGTAATGAGTGAGTTTACTTTTTCCAGGAGTCAATAAGTAACTTATATTACTTGCTTGAGTAACTATCCCAACACTGTCCGTATGATTAAAAAAACACTTTAAATATTAATGTCTGTAAGGGATAGTATTTGAGGACAGTATTTTACAGGCCTCATTCAGAAATACCAAGGAGTATCCAAAGCCTGTAAAATACCGTTCAGACCAGCTCTACTAATCTGTATTCAGGCAGTTCGTTCACACCCCCTGTGTCAGTGACCCCAAATGTGTTAAAGCAGAGATAATGATATTGTTAATTAATGCATTTGTATTATGAGGGTATGTTGTAGGAGATTTGAATCTGGTTTTGTGTCTGTTGCTGCAGAGCTGAATGCATCTGTATCACTTTCACTTTGCACTTGGCAGGACTTCACATAATCCTGTTAGGGGATGTGGAATTTCTAATGGCTCAGTTTCATGCTCTATAAGGCAGGAGAAGGCAGAACAATTAGCCTCACAACACACAGATTCTAGTTCTGGACCAATGCTCACTATTAACCGTGATTCTCCTCTGAAAATCCTCTTTAATCTGGTGCAAAGTGTAATCAGTGTCAGAAAAAAAGTGTCAAAGTGTGTGACCCAGCTGGCTGACCAGGAGGAAGTAATCTTTTCTTTACCTTTGAATGCGTCCAGGGCTTTCTTAATGTCATCAGCGTTCAGGATGCTGCTCATTGCCATTTCTGCAGCTGGAGAGAGAGAGAGAGAGAGAGAGAGAGAGAGAGAGAGAGAAGAGAAAGAGAGTAAGAAAGATGATTAGCGCACAGTGTTTTTTTAATGAGTGAGGTGTTAAATGTGTAAATAAAAGTGAAGAATGAATGTGTATATGTGTGTGTATGTGCGTGCATGCGTGTGTGATCCTACAGTGAAACAGTGATGACGCAACGATGATGCAACCGCAGCCTGCACGCGCCAGATAGAATTAGAGTCAGCATGTCTGCCGTGTGCGCGCATTTCGATGTATCTAAGAAAGGCACGCAGAAAGCTGTTTGTAAAGCGTGGAATGCCGAAATTTCTAGAGGGGGTGCATTCACAAGGACTTTCTCAGCGTTGGGATTAATTTATCATATAAAATTAAAACATCCCGATCGCCATGCAGAGCAGGGGCGGACTGGCAATCTGTGAGTTCTAGAAAAGTCCAGAACGGCTGTTCTTGCAACATGTTTTAAAGAACTTGTTCTGAATGCACTTTGTTCATGCACTTCGTTCAGAATATTAAAATGCACTGGATTTCACTAGTTTTATGAGAGAAGCTATTTAATTGTATAAAATTTCAACTATCTTGCTTTTAGGCTATTCATGAGTGGGCTCAAGTAAAATATTTTATTTCAAATTGTATTTTATGTTGTGCATTGTTTGAATGCTAAATAAATATTTTCATAGTTTTGTAACAGATTTATTCTCTTAATAATTTAATAATAATAATTTCTTTCAGCCAAGTGTTTCCTCATTTTCGTTTTTCCACGCATCCCTAATACACATACACACAAACACACACGCGTTTGCATTCTGTAACGCTTTACACTTCTACATCATTTTTTCGTCTCAAGAACAAAAGCACACCTGTGAAACGTGATGATAGTGCCTCTGTTCTGTTTTTCTTTTGCATACGGTACTTAGAAGAGCCAATAAATTGGTGTGGTAGTTTGCCACAGGAGACAACAAATACTGTAGCTGGCTATAAGACAGGACTATAGTAGTGTTGATGCTTTCATTCATTCATTTCATTCCTTCTTTCATCCTAAAATGGGTCACAGATGGAACTGTAGCCTGTCCCAGAACTCAGAGCAAAAAGGTGGCAAAACACCTCGGACAGGTCGCCAGTCCATCACACGGCAGACACACAGATAAACACTCTTGCACACACTCACACATAGGGTCAATATAGCATGCCAAGTTCGCTTGACATGCATGTCTTTCGCTTGATATGCATGACTGTGTGAGGAAACCAGAGTTAGGGTTAGGGTTAGCTAGCACAGACTTGGAGGGAACATGCAAACTCCACACAGAAAGGCCCCAGCCAGGAATCAAATCTAGGACCATCTCATTGTGAGGCAACAGCACTAACCTGCATGACTGTTGTTTAATCTAAGTAATGTAAATGATTAGCTGGAGCTGGCTTTGGGTGTACATACTAGGCTTCCTCAAGGAGAGGTTCAGCTACATGTTAAGCTAACACAAATAACAGCACTTACCATATTAAAATGGCAAAGGTAATGATATATGAATGGAGTTTTTAGTGGTTTATTGCCTTAGAAAACTGTGACAAAATACAATGTTCAACACGACAGTCTTCAATAAATATTGGAACAATTTTAGTTTGACTAAAAATGACAATGAACAGTTATTCAAAGGGATATAATTCACTAATCTTGCAGCGATAGTTAGCAAACAACTTTTCAAAGATTCCGAGGTGTATTCATTCAGAACTCAGCCGATATGTTTGGTCACACGTGCACCTTGAGTAGTTACAAAGACGCTGACAGTGACTCAGCCAGTCAGATTTTAGAGCTTTAATTATCCATTTAATATGTATACTTTTCTCAGGTGGCCTGAGGCTTTTGCTCAGTGTTGTAGATAGAATCAGACAGATGGAATCTTTGCCTTTATTTCCTGCCTTCCTCCCCTTAAGCTCTCCTCAGCAAAGGCTGATAGAAATGCCCCACAGGTCCTGATTGGGGTAGATGCAGTAACAGGAACTCCAGATGGGCTGAGGGGGTGAAGGAGTTGAGGGTTTTTGATTGGCAGTGGGGATTAAAGAGCAGTGCTATGATGATATTGTGTTAGTCTTAGGTTATATAGCCGCCTGTCGCTTGGCTTATGTGTCCTGTGGTGCCACTCCAAGCCCTCTTGTAACAGAAACCTGAGGAAAGGGTTGGGGAGTCTACGTCAGAGGTGCGAGTTAGGTCAGGAAGATGTTACCTTACTGCCATGACCTTTTGATCTTTGGAAAGGCCTTTGCAGCAGTTCGCAGGATGGATATGCACACAGAGCTGAAAGCAAATATTGTTGTCCATGTGTTTTTGGCAGGTGATACCCAGGTGCTTAGAGGACTGTACACCTTGCAGTTTCCGTTTCAGCTGCAGTTTCACACTACTGCCCTATAGTCAGGTGAAGGACGATCCATTAAAACGGAAGCCGACCTCAGAACGGCCTCGGTAACGATTGTCCCAACATGATCTCACTCTCTTTGCAGACGAATAAGCTCTTGCCCATACTAGGATCAGCTCCTAAGATGCTCCTACCTACTTGCTGACATTCTCAGTTTTAATCTCTTAAACCCTAAGACCCTGTATGTAAGCCCATACTACAATTTTTACAAGTTTCTAGGGTTGTAAAACTGTATCACAATGAAAGTAGCAACAATTTTGGAGTGTTATATTGGATCACATTCAATAAATTATATTCAACTTTTATGATATTCTGGCTAAATAAACTCTCTGGCAATTGTCTAACATAAAAAAAGCATATTGCCTATATTCTCAGAGTCATTTCTTAACAGAAAAGGCCAATACATCCTACATAGACAGTCTTCCAAGCCACCTCTAGTAATATAAAACAATAATTTGAGAAAAATATTACCAAACCATTAGCAATTAATTATATGTTGAAGTGGCATGTGATTTTCTACAAATGAAGTCATTAGTGATATCTTCATTAAATGTTTTTAGCCAAAGAAAGGCTACTTGTGAGATTAAGAGGCCCTAAGTAACTGTTTCTACCTCTTATATCATGAAACAGCTGTGTATTATGGTTGCGTATATTACTAGTAGTTCTTTCAGTTATACCTGTGGATCCACTGCTTTTTCTTGTTATAATCACACAAAAAAAACTTTTTCATCTAAATCTTCAGTTTCCAATATAAAACAAATACTCACCAAATACTGATTAATGCACAGTAATAATACGTTCTAAGGATATAATTTAATGAATTTATGACAGATTTGTGTTGGTGCCAGGAGAGCCTGAAAAAAACACTGAAATGAGAATCATGCCTAGCATCCCTGAAAACTGAGCTAAACCTGGAGTCCAGTAAGGTGCCTGGAAACAGCTGCTTGTGTGTAGTGTGTGTGTGTGTGTGTGTGTGTGTGTGTGTGTGTGTGTGTATGGAATGGGGTTGTAGAGTTGGCGAGCGAAAGGGGAGGGCAAGATCAGTGGAGAATTTTTTTACGTCTTAAGAAACCCAATCCTGTTATTGCAAGCCTAAAGTGTGATGTTGAAGAAGGTTGTGTGTGTGTGTTTGTGTGTGTGTGTGTGTGTGTGTGTGTGTGTGTATACACATGCTTGTGTATTCCTCTGCTTGATATATGTGAAAGTGTGTGGGTGTCGATATTTCCACTTGGCCTTGTGAGGGTGTAGAAGACGTGACTGTGTGTGTGAATTCCAACTTTGAAATATAGCTGACACACACATGGTTCAAAACTGTGTGTGTGTGTGTGTGTGTGTGTGCATGTGTGTTTCTGTGCATTTTTGTATCTTTTTATTCTTTCCAGCCATTTAAGCCGTTTCTTAAATGGCTGCGAATACTTAAAATGGGAAAATGTGAGACTTTTTTTGTTACATACACAAAAAAAATAAAGGAGTTAGGAACTTCTGGTTTTAGTTTGGTTTGAACATGGGCTGAGGTTAAGGTTAGCAGCATTGTATTGCTCACTGCAAGCTAGTTTAGAGATGGTTTTCTTGTGCTCAATGTGTGCTTAGGTTCACTCAGCCATAATCAAAAGCCACCTCTTTGGTTAATAGGCTATTCCTCAAGCTCTGCAACAAGCAGTTCACAAGCTTTCTACTGCATTTCAACAGCTCAGCTCCACCAAGTCAAACCACCACAGCCCCAACACCTGGCCACAGACGAGCCATTGACTCTATAATCTTGCAGTCACGCTAACAGAGAGAAATTTCATATGGCTATTATCACTTTACTCTCCACATCATTAGCTTTAACCAGGACTCAGCATATGCCTTGGGCAAACCATTATACTATTGATTCTGGGAATTTCCTGTTTCTTTATCATTAACAGATAATATTGGATGTTATCCAGTCCAAAGAGCAAGCAGACGGAACAATGCTAAAGCTGCTCTGTAGGCTTAATCGCTACACAAGGCAAACATTCGAAAACGCATTGAAAAAACTCCTTGAAAACATGATTTGTCAGTTGCCTGTGATTGAAATGTTATAGCAACACAATTTCTTTCCCAAACTCAGAGATGGTAACTATGTTGGTGTATTTATTCTTATTTTATACATACAAACTGATTAAAACGTGCATTAAAAGTAGCTTTTTTTAATGACTGCATGCCATCATTTCATCGATAAAGAGGAAAGAATAGTAGAATGGCAGCTACACAAACCGTGACCAGATAAACAAACACACACACACACACACATAAACACATTCAGAGAGCAAAGAGCAGGTCTAAGAGCACATTCTCTTCCTTTTCATTGGTGACTAATGAATGTGAGAAAGAAAGCACAAGAGAGACAGAGAAAGACAGATGGAGAGCACGATAGAGAGAGTAAAGAGATTATTAATAAGTGCCATAAAAGTCATACATCACATCACACTTCACTATTATGGGATAATAGGTTTGGTAAATAGACTGCCAGGAAAGAGGCCTGTTTTCCAGACCAGTGCAGAGTGCTCGTTTGAATTCAGCACAGCAGTAGCAGACTATCAGCCTGTCACACTGCGGCTACGCTCAAGAAACAGCCCGCAACGCCCACATCAGACCAGATCTTTAGACAAGCTACTGATTTACAATGTCCTGCTTAAAACTTCACTTAGGTTTCTTTTACACAGACTTCTTCCCGGTATCTGACGAGGACCTAATCTTTTCCTGATTCAAATATAATGTACAGCATTGTTCCATATAAAATAACTGTTAAAAAGGAGAGAGCATACACACTAAAATACACATTTAAATCCTATAAAAGAGACTAAACATTTAAATACTCACACTAAAGGATTTAAAAAACATCAGACTGCGTAAATCACTAAACATGGCTTGAACCACTGGGCTGCGGACCAGTATCAGTCCATGAGTCATTTGGTACTGGGCCGCGGAGAAAGACAGAATAAAAAATATTTTAAAGATTATCAGAGTCTGAAAGATCTTTTATTTTGAAAAAAACTTGTCTTGGTCATGTGATACAGTACATCAAAAGATTCGACCACAAGCTAGCAAAAATGAGTAAAAAACAAACACACTTTGTTTCTGTACTTTGTTTTTGTATCTGTACTGGTCCCTGAAAATACTGTTTTACATGAAACTGATCTGTATATAGACACACACACACGCACACAACCAGTCAAATTTTTTTCCACACACAGAGATTTGCATGTTACTCACTTATTAGGCACTAAATCTACACTCATTCTTTGCAAACAGATTCATTAAAAGTATATATACCATTTGATGACCTTTATTAGCCAGAATGTCATATTTTTATTTATCCTAACCTAATGTGATTATACTGTGACAGCCAATGAAACAGTTAACTGGTTGGACAGCCTAGACTTTGACTCTGCCATCACCACATAACCAACAGGATGTTAGACACGCACTGTCACATATTCTTTCCATGTTATAAACGAAACTTATAAGACGTTCTATAAACGTTCTATAAGACATATTCATTCACAGTTGTTCACTCAACAACCTTCCAATAAAAATATGCAGTTTGCATTTGCAAATTGCTTTTGCCTTTAAGAATCCTATACAGCATAAGAACAAATACAAATAAAAGTAAATCTTGTTCAAGTATAACAAGACTTGAATATATCTTTTGAGCTGGAGGAGAAAGAGAAAAACTAGAAGAGAAAGATTTTTGATTTTTCTCCTATAGCCACTGCAGGGATTTGTTCAATTCTTTTAGTAGAGCACTGAACATCCAAGCTATGTATTAGAGAATATCTACAAATAATACTGGACTGCCTTGAGGACAGGTTTGGAAATGGTTAAATTATTTATTCATGTTTATTCTAATGTAAGTGCCCCCATTAATAACTTTAAAAATTTTAATTTTCTCAGTTCATGTACTACAGTATATAGTCCCTATCGGAACAAAAATTTTAATTTTTACACCATTTGATTATTTGCTCTGTACATTGTGTAAAAACAATGAAGTAGTCCAAAATGAATTACAATAATAAAACCTTTTTACATTAACTTGATACTCAACAAGCCCTAGCAATTCTGACCTGGTCTGAGTCTTACCTGAGTCCTGAGAGCACACTGATGGAGTGATGGGGAAGAGGAGAGAGGGAAAGAGGGAAAAGAGAGGAAGAGATAGAAAGAGATGGAGGGGAAGGGTTGTGTGGTAGGAGATAACAGAGACTGTTTGCACTCTGTCAGTTTTTATAGTGCCCCCTGCAACTATTTTAGGAGCAAAAAGCGGGGACCCAGTGCCCGGCCCGGGCCAAACGGATCACTTTCAGAACTAACCCCAAACTAATCAAACCCTACTATTAATACACACCTCCTCTCTTTCCATCTGTTTCTCTCCTCTTGACCCCACTCCCCCCACCTGCACTCCGTTGATATTCTTTCTTAATTTTCTCACACCTCCCACTCGCGTACCCCTTCCAGAGACGAGGGTCTGTACTCTGATCCCCCACCACCCCCTGTTTGTCTGCGTTTGTCCCCCACCACCCCCTGTTTGTCTGCATCTTCAGAATACTGATTCTTTTTATCGTTATCCTCCTTCTCTCACTGCATTTAATTGAATTGACTTCATTCAAACATGCATGCCATTTCCACAGTAAGCGAATACATTACCAACCCAAGTGATTGTCTTTCGGTTTATTTCTTTGCCAATTTTTTTTTATTGCTGTAATATATTTTATTCATGTAGAATGGATATTCGCATTTGAATCGAGTCTGTTCAAAGCACTGTTGGTTTTATTCAGCACTCAAAAGCGCAGTGGAACATCTGTTCCCATCTTTTTAAACCAAGCACATCTACAGTAACTCCATTTCTACAGTAACTTTTTTCATTTCTGAGTGTAGTGACATGAGTAAATAAAGTGCATCCACACTCTCCTGGCTTGCTTTGTGCCATTTAAATCAACACATACCCAGAAAATAGAAAACAATAAAAAATGAGAAATGGAGTGGATTTGCATCTATGTACAAAGAGTCAAGGAAAGGGAAGGCCTTTCTCTTGTTTTGATTCTCTCTTGTTTCTAAAAAATTATGCTTGTAATTTTTATGCACATTTGAATGTGCTTCAGCATTTGTTATTTGAATGTGTCTCTGTTTCTGTTATTGGAATGTGCTTGTGCATTTAAATGTGCTTTTGCGTTTGCAAATTACTTGACCTGACCATAGCCTTAAAATGGTATTTTCATTCAAGAGTGCTCATCCCCAGCGTAATTTAGTCGAAGATTAGTCCCAGAATGAATCTAAATTCCTTAGCCATCATGAAGTTGAGGACAAAAGGCTATAATCTCGTAATCCACTTTAATGCGTGACCCTATCTAACAGCAGAGGCTTATTTTCCGCTTGAACTTTTCTTTCCATACATAACGGATGGCAAACAAATTTAAGTCATGCTAATCACGATGACAGTACTTCCCCATGTGGCAGCAATATTTTATTATTAACCCTTGCATTCACATTGCAGGGTTAAGTGGCTTAATGGTTTTGCAAATCTCTTCTTGTTATTATGATCATTAATATTATTTCTACTTTAATTAAGGGGAGGGATGGGGTGCAGCACTATATCTTTTTGAACTGCTGCTAGCAAAACTTCACTGGACAACATACTTAGAGGAGAACACTGTTTAACAGGCTTAATCACATCCTGCCAGAGGCTGTTTTGCTTGTTACATCACCCTCAGCATGGACGTGTTAAATAGAGAAGAGAGACCAGAGTTAGAAAACAAGAAAGAAACAGAAGGAGAGAGAAAGAGAGAGACACAGACTATTTTGCTTAATTTTTCCAGAACAGACTAATTACCCTGTTCCCATCTTGTGTATAACTGATGATAGGCAAAAGAGCCACTGTGTGAATGAGGTGAGTGATATTGAGGTTAGATTTAGAAATTGACAGGCAAAGAGTTGAGCAGTGTAACGTCCCTGGTCAGCGGCCGCTAGAGGTCACCATTAGGTAAGACAGACGGGGACTCTTATTGTGACACTGTGGTGATATTTTCTCTGGTCGGCTTTAGGAGAAAAGGTTCACAGCCGGCTGGGGATTAAGGAATAAGGGTGATGGGGTTTGATTGGTCTTTGGTTTGAGCATGTTTTCTAAAAAGAGTGTTTCAGTTGTCATTTCGGGTGTCTGTCCACTCTCATGGTTATCAGAAGTTGTACCTCTTTAGGGTTTTGGCTTTGAGTTTTGGCCCTCGTGCCTTTTTGTTTTCAATAAAAGACAAAGAAAATGGGAATCTGCGCCTGCGCCTCCTTCCTGAATGGGTACTCCCTGTATGTGACAATAAGAAGCAAATTTCACTACATGGACAAAAGTAGTGTTCAGTGTTAGTATCGCGTTACTGTAATTTGATTTTTTTTTAGTAACGCAGTAATCTAATGCGTTATAATTTTAAAATTGGTAATTAGATTACCGTTACAATTCAAGTAACGTTGCGTTACTAATAAA
>JBBPCY010026021.1:0-14484 GCA_037974405.1 Brachyalestes nurse | reverse complement strand
GCAGCTGGGATAGGCTCCAGCCCCCCCCCGACCCCGAGTGCGGGACTAAGGGGTAGATGATGGATGGATGGATGGAATAATATTCATAATCGTAAAATTGTGATATAATAAAAATGATACGGGGAAATCATTTTTCTTCACAACACCATACATGTACACCAATCACATATCAACTGTTAATCTTTTTAAAAAAGATGATATTTTAGCCCAGAGTTGTCTCATCATAAAACAATGTCAGGCAATGTAGTCATAACCATTAGGGGGCTGATTTTTCTACATAACAGAAATGTAGAAAAATCCCCCTTTAAGTCATCTCAACCCTGAAGAACGGATGGTTCTTGAAAGACCTTTTTTGGGGGTTTTGTGTCCTTAAATTTTTTTTTTTAATGAATTCTTAACTCTGTTCCTCAGTAACCATTAACCAAAAGGTTTTCAGATGTTTCTTTAATACGTAGGTTATGAAAAAACCTACAACTTTAAAAGTATAAGCAGATTAAACGACAATCACATTCCAGATGGTGTTTTTTTTTTTTTAAACCATAATTAAAAAGATCACCTGAAAGAAGGCCACGACCAGGTCAGCCACACACAGGTTGATCATAAAGAGGTGCATGGGTGCGTGATGTTTTCTCCTGCGCAGGAGCACCCACAGCACGAAGCTGTTGCCCAGCGTGGTGAGCGCCAGCACCAGGCTCAGCACCCCGATCTCAGCCCGGGCCAGGGCCTGGTCCCGCACTCGCGCCGCTCCGACTGGGGCCAGCGTGGGACCCCAGGTGGACCAGGAGCCATTCTCTGTGGGCAGCAGCCACAGGAAGGCCTCGGTGCCCCCAAAGCTGCTGCTCAGGTTGAACAGAGAACTGATGAGTTCCGTCCTGAGGACAGAACTGTTGGAGCGAGTCAAGTCCTCTTCCCGCAAAGCCGTTGTCATGCTTGCAACCTGGAAGCAAAGATAGAAGGTGAGCAGCAAAATAGAAGTCGGCACACACTCACACCAATCAAGAACAGACAGATATTGCGTTAACAAATTGGCCCAAACCTTTTTAAGCCAAATGAGATTAAATGATTTTCACTTTTTGCCCTGCTATTTTCATGCCCCGAGAACAATGAGGAAAAACAGATTGCAAATCAAATGAGCTCATTAAAAGTTGGTCTCCCGCATGTTCCCCAGATTAATTGTGCAGCCTCAGCTACTGTTTTAGAGACATTACACAGAAAAGGCTTAAGCTCTCATTAAATCCTTTTCAACCAAAACATAAAGCAATTAAATTTCAATCTAGGCTCCTCGTGTTTCAGTTTTGAGGGCTTTTGCCTCACAAACCTACATGTCAACATGAGAGAGAAAGAGAAAGACAGATCGAGTACATAATTAAAGTGGACTTTGTTAAAGTGGAGCCTGTCTGTCTGTCTGCATGTCCGTCTCTTTCTGTGTGAGTGCTGTGACAGATCTGACCTGTGTTTTCTTTCCCATGACTTTGAGCGACTGCAAGTCTCTGCGAAATGTTCTTTCGCTGCATCTCTCTCTTATTTCTTTTTTCTTTCATTCTCTCTTTCTTTCTGTCTTTTTTGGTGTGCACTAATGCTATTTTTCTTTCCTGTCTCCTCCCACCTTCCTTTTCTCCTTCATTTTTGTGCTGTCATACCCCAATCTTTTTTCTTTCTCTCTTTTTTATTAATTTCTTCCTTTCGTGTACAATAACATTACTTTCTTTCTTTCATTGCTAAACTTTTTTTTTTTTCCTGGAATCTTTCCTACCTATCTTCTCAACTACAAATCTACCTTCTCAATTACAATCTACCTATCCTCTCCCTATAAAATCCCCTAAAACCTCTTCAAGCCCTGCTCAGTCTCTGCTTATTCCAGCTCATTCTCATCGTGCCTGCCTTGTTTTCTTGTGCTCGTAAGACATACAAACTTCAGAGCTCTGCAGTCATATATATAGTAGAAATAATTACACAGCGCATTAGAGACCTGGGCCCTAGGGAGCCGTGTGAGATTTGCCTAATAAACCAATACAATCATATAAGGATTGTGAGGCAGAGATATGGAGGAAAGCTGCAGTGGAAGTCATGGTGGCGATGGTGGAGAAAAGGCCTGACGGTGGATAAGAGAAGACTGAACAGAAGGATGTTGAACAGGGTCAAGTGGACCATTTAGAGCAAAGATCAGTATGTTCTGATCCAGCACTACAGCTGTCATTTAAGTTTACTAATATACAGTGTTATACCTTCACAATCTGAAGTGCGGTCTCGTTACCGTCATCCAAAACTCGTCTAGCCTGGCTAGCTGCACATTCCGGATTGAGAAAGATCTGTGGCTGTATTCCACTACAGATGTTACACGTCTACGCGAGAGTCTTTTGAAATATCGTAAACAGAAAGACTGATGATGTGCTACATTTACAAACCTAGGTGTACCGGTTCGTTCGCATCTCTCAGTGTCGTTCGCCGAGTCGATGGCCTGTATATTTGCATTAGTCTCCATTTCTGTGTGGCCTTCCGTCTTGTTTGTATTTTCCTGCCTCTGTTTGTTCCTGTGTTTACGAACCTGTGAGTGAGGGCTTACCCTCCTCTATGCATGTGTGTGTTTATGTGTACTTTATGTGTTGTGCAAGGAAAGGACAACCACGCGCTTGCCAGAACAATTTGTATTGGCAATCGCTCCTGTTGAAACTCCAGCTCTGCGAATCTGCCTCGCTCCACGAAAGCCGGCTCTCGGTGAAGGCCCCCCCCCCACTCCAGTAAACTCTTTTTCTCATGCTCTGCATTCGAACTGGCCTGGCTATGGAGGCCTGAGAGGGACTCTTTTAGAAATGATGGAAACAGGTTACGTAATCAGTTCACAGGCGAAGAGGTTCACTTCAGAAAATCCATTTATTCAAAGTCGTAACTGATGAAATGCAGCCAGATGACAGCACAAAGCCCAGCTGTGTGTTCCTCAGACGGATCGGCCAAACGAACTCAGGGCCTTCCCTCACGCCCCTGCACTCCTGTCCTTCAGGGACGGGTGGACCTGAATGGAGGCTTTACATGTCCGATCCTGTGATTTCCTTTAGAGAATTAGTCCTCGCATAAACATATCAAGGCAGTAAATCGTTCATGTCATATGAAATGAAATGTGTACTTGATGCTGAGAACGGTGTAATAAAATGATGGGAGCAAATAAATCTGCAATCATTTTGCAACATTTTGAACAAAAACAACAAAGAACAGTAAGCCAAGCTTTTTTGGATTATACGTTTAGAAATAGGCTAATTAATACTCTAACATACTTCACTGAATGTTAAAATAGCTTAGAAATTATTCTAATATTATTCTAAAATGGACATACGCTAAAATGTGGATAATGCAAAAGTTATGCCACAATTTATTCTTGATGTTTGATTTGATCCCAAACGTGTTATAAACGCACTGAAATCAGTAGAACAAACATGTATATTTGACTGGGAGTTTTGCATATGATAATACAGACTAATGTATTTTTGACTGGAGGTTATAAAATGATGGAGAATTGTGGGCGTGTAGAGAAAGAGAGAAAGAGTGAGAGAGAGAGAGAGAGAGAGAGAGAGAGAGAGAGAGAGAACCCAAACTTTACTTAAAACTGAAATAATTAAAAACTCTAAATTACTGTTACACAATAATGGCCATAACAAACATTAAGTGTATGAATCAAGAGATCACAATATCTTCTTTCTGTGTGTGTAAGCATTAGGGTGTTATAACTCTAGTCTTCAGGATCATCTCTGCCTTGCTACCACCTCTGCTTCCCTCCCTGCTCCGCGCTCTTACTGGGCCAAGTACCTCCGGGGAGAGATCAGAGAGCTCCCTCCATTAGATCCGTTTTTAATGGTAAGTTTTTGTGAGCTCTGGCAGTGTGTACCCCTCGGGAGCCTGAAGGGGGTCTGCAGCGGCCGTCTCTGCGAGGAGAGTGTGTCCGCGGTCGGAGCAGACGCTCTTTTCCTGTGACAGTGTGTGATAAATGAGGGGGCAGAAAGCTCCTGGGAGTGAAGCTGCTCGTACGAAACACTGGGCTAACCTGGACCCTCAGCGCACTGAGGGAAAGCAATCCAGCAGCGTGTATCACTGACTCCCATCTTTAACACGGCTCCCTGCCTCCCGACACCGCACTGCTTCCTCTCCTCCCTTTCGCTTGCCCTCTTTGCAGCCCGCCCCCCCTCCCCGTCTCTCTCTCTCTCTCTCTCTCTCTCTTTTCCCTCTTCTTTTTTCCCCTCGCTCTCTCTTCACCTTTATTTCTTGTCTCTTTATTCCTCTCTTTTCCCCTTTTCTTCCTCTCTACTCTCTGTCTCTCATTTCTCTTTCTTTCTTGTCTCTCTTTTACTTATCCTTCTCTCCATCCCTTTCTCTCTCTCCCTCACACTCACACACACACACTCATTTCTCTCTCTCTCTGTCTTTCTCCCTTTCTCTTTTTTTCAACCTTCTTTTCTCTCTCACAACTCGCCCCCCCCCCCCCCCCAATTCCCGCCCACCATCAGTTGACGATGAAACTCTAAAAATATTTCTGGATCCCCGTTGTGCCCCTCCTGGAGGTCAAAGAGCAGATGGGAAAAAAAGGAGGTGACGGAGACGAAGGAGGTGTGTGCCGACTGTGGAGAGCAGCAGCACACTCATCTGCTGCTCATCTGTTCGTCTCTCCCTCTCCTCCGTCTTCACTCTCTTATTTTCGCTCTTCCACCTTCTGGCCCTCGCTGTCTCTCTGTAACGCCGTGCGGTCGCACCCGCCGATACGGTGCGGAGCGATTTGTATCTACACTTCATTAAACATGTTTCCGTGTAATTACTTTCTGTTGTTGAATTTCTGCACTTTATCCAGTGGAATAAGTGCCTTGTTGGCTTTCTCCCCAGCGCAGCTGTGCACAGACTCCGATCGTATGTATTGAATGTCAGGGAAGAGGCAGCGTCTCTCATCTGCTGGATGACCCCATCGGTTACAGTTAGTCACCTTCGAAACCGGGGCTGTCTCTTGAGAGGTAAAGACAACAGTTTGAGAGGAAGTCCTTCTCCGGCCCAGCCCATCACCCAGCTCTCAGAGAACAGCATGTCCCAAACTGGCTCAAGGTCACAGGCCTGGACACACAGAGACAGCGGAGGTGGTGCTGGGACGTGAACTGGAACATACAGAATGAAGTTACGGAATACAGAGCTCAATTTCAATTCATCCCCTTCTGGAGAGGCGCTTCTCACAAAGTACCTCTCCAGAAATGCAGGACCGGTGAGTCCAGCTGAGAAAGGAGAACGCCCAAGAAACAGTAAGAGGAACAAGGACTCAAACCATGAATCATAATGACATGAAAGAAATGAGATGAAACAGGGGGCACACGGGTCAGAGAGAGGGGAAGTCCATCAGACAAACCAGCGAATAATGACAGAAATGCATCAAAGACGGACTGTCAGAAATAAGCTTTAAAATATTGCCAGAAAAAACTTCTAGAAAGAAATCTGATAGTGTTTTTGAGGCAAAACCCACTGTCTCAGAAAGGTACATTTACAGAAGAAGGAAAAATGTTCATGACTTGCAGTGTCAGTTAATGAAGCATGATTTAATTCCAGTTTCCAATCATTTTGGACCCTATATTGGTTTGTTTGTGATTGAACTTTCAGGACTGCTGAGGATGTAAAATAAATGAATAATTCAAAACAATAACAACTACGACAACAAAGGACTGGAAGGATTTCAGGATTGTTCAATTGGACGTACTAAAAAATAATCATGCAAATAAAATAAAGAATCTAAACGTTAAAATAATTTGAGAAAAGAAAACAACAGAGGGTGGATTTGTATATTATAGACTGTTCTGTTGGATGTAAATGATCTAATATTTTTGCATGATGTTACTGTCTAGAGACAAGTTAAACAACTCAATTCTCCAACAGATAAACTCAACAATAGAACATGTGAGACAAAACGACAACACTCAGTATGTGTGTCAATCAGTGTTGTTTTAACATGGCTGCAGGCAGAATAAGAGTGGGTCTACGCACAAAGCAAGCTTACTGCTTCCCAGGTGCATGAAGCAAGACCATTTTGCCGGAGCAGGTGCAGATTATTGCTTTGTGAGAGATTCTATCTTTGCTCTTTTTTTAGTACAAGGTAGCACTGCTGAACTGCTGAACAAACAGGGAGGACCTGCCATCTCGTAAAATGCAATGCAATGTGGTAAACTTAACTGAAGAGGTTGAAACAAACGTGAGGAGAGGCTGTAAAAGGGAACAATGAAGAACACATTAAATAAAAAGGAACTGAAGAAGCTATGTGTTTGTATTTATACAAAAAAGAAAAGGTTCCAGTTCCAGTTATTTCACTTTAAAGCATGTTAACACACACACACACATATATGTTCTTATTTATATATTGTTCTTATTATTGTTTCTATTAATTGTTTCTATTAAAAACACACTGACGTTCATGATATCATGATATCATTCACACACACAAACACACACACAAACACACACACACACACATACACTGTATATACACGCACAGTGTGTGTATATATGTGTTATCAATTGTGTTATTTTGTTATTCTTCTTCTTATTGTTTCTATTACAAATACACTGGCTTTCAGGATATCATAAAATAATTCGTATTGATGTGGCATCAATTTCAGTTCATAATGGCCTTGCCTAAGCCTACAAATGCCTTTGAGATTCCTAAGCAATTTGTGTCATAAGTAAATTAATACTGGCAATGCAAATAGGCTGAGAATGAATTCTGCCTCCATCAAAATAATTGGAGCTACTCCCCCTGCACTGGGGCGCAGGCGTTTCAGCAGATCTGAACAACACTAACAGTGCTGACTGCTCCTGATGGCAAAACACAAAAGCAAGTTTATTAGGG
Organism: Brachyalestes nurse; assembly: GCA_037974405.1. Classification (NCBI taxonomy): domain Eukaryota; kingdom Metazoa; phylum Chordata; class Actinopteri; order Characiformes; family Alestidae; genus Brachyalestes; species Brachyalestes nurse. The sequence continues at coordinate 7,625 of JBBPCY010026021.1, read as the reverse complement.
AGTACAGTGAGGTTACTTCTCACTCGCCGTTGCTCAAATAATGTTGTGATAAGAAACGATGAGCTCTGAGACACAGAAGCACAGTGGGAGTCCTACAGAGGATCCCTGGCTGGGAGTTTTGGAGTGAGAGGAAACAGACTCAGTGGGTTTCGGTAATTCTGAACCTCAGAATGGCAGGAATGTGGCCCAGCAGAAGGGAGGCAGAGGCTACTGCCCTCCTCTCCACTGCCCGACCCGGAGCAGCGGCGGGTTTAAAGAGAGGAAATGCGGGATGGACGCTGGAGAGGGTGAGGTGGAGAGAGCAGAGGAAGAGATGTAGGTAATGGGAAGAGGAAGGAAAGTGGTACGATTCTGCACGCATAGCGGGGTGCACAGCCGTTATCTCACATATTACAGTCTTCACAGCTGAGTGAAAAGTGGAGGGATGCTGTTTCTGCACCTCCCACTGAGAAGATTTCATTTCAAACAATATTTAGCCACTCTGAGGGATAAAGCTGTGGTGCTGTTTCAGTTCTGTACTAAACACTAATATTATAAAGTAGGTATGTATCGTGTTTGCCAGTGATAAACAGCGGTTATTTCTGCACATTTTGGAGGCGGTTGCCTTAGAGAAGTGCTTCTTTATTTGCTGATCTTACATAAAGACCTCTCAGGTTGTGTCATTTTGTCGTCAGAAAAAGGCCCGAATAACAGCTCCAGCGTTTAAAAAAACCACCACTTTCAGACCCGAGGGTAAAGTAGTGACGACTTAACAGACAAATTCAAATGTGATATTCGAGAGAAATAGAATGTAAGTATGTAAAATGTATCAGCTTTATTAACCATGATAAGGGCATTTTTTAATCCAATTTATTTAGATGAATAAATAAATGAAAGGAGTTAGCCTGTCTCTGGGGTGGGGCTGTTTGTAATTGACAGTTTTTGGGTTTCCGCAGCATCCATATTATGACAATGTTATACCGTTAATTACAGCAGTACCATTCATTTAAAGCAGTATAGCCCGTAATCTGAGGGCCCTCTTTAATTAGAGCTCCTAGTTCAGCCCAAATAATAGTTGCAGATTTAAGCAGTTTGTGTCTGTGGGAGAAAAGAATGGCATTTTCAAAAATCACCCCTTTCAGACCTGATGGTAAAGTAATGATGACTTAACAGCCTTTCAAATTCAAATCACACAGTGATGTATGAGAGAAATCGACAAAATGTGTATGTTTTATTACCCGCAAACCATGACAGGGCCGATTCTTTTAACCTCATTTATTTTTCCCCACGGCTCACACCAAGGGTTTACCTGGATGTTGACAATGAAGTACAGAATGACAACCTCAAACATAACATGACATCATGCTGGAGGGACAATAAAAACCCATGTAACTTGTCTGTTGGAAGCACTCTCTTGTCAGAGCACTCTCTCAGTGCTCTGGGAACAGACCTGCTCTATTTGCTGACAAATATAATAAACTTGTTTGATTTTAAGAGTCTTTTTGGGGAACATGGCTGAAGTCTGCCGTAACACGCACTCAGTCTCTGCACTTCTGAATGGATGGTCTCTGACAGGAATCTTGTATCTCAGGAGAAAGTAAAAGCATCACTAGCTTATGATGTAAATTAATATAATGGGATTATTTTGGAGCAAATTTATTGCTCCATTCAGCAGCATGTAAAAAATGCCAAAAATGGAAATACGTTGTTTTGAAGACAGTGATGGTATTTACACTTAAAGAGTGACGTGTAAGTTGAAGTGTTTGGTGCACAATTGGAACACAGCCTGTCCCGTCACGTCTGGCAATCTCACCCCCCCCTTCCTCTCTCCATACCCCCCCTGTTTTGCGTGTCTCATCAGTAATGGAAAAAAACAACTCTGCGCGTGATCCACGTCTCTGTTTGGCTAACCCACTTCTACACTTTTTCCCCTTTAATGTTCAACCCCTGCACTGGGCTGGGGTCAGTGACCCCATCCTGCCTCTCCCTCACCGCTCCTATGGCCAAACACACCCTCATTCTTCTGAGAGGCTCTCCCTGTAGACAAACCCCAGGCTTATTTCAGAACTTTCCTGTTTAGTAACAGGCTTGGATTTCTTTCTCTACGTTTTCAATACTCCACTTAATCTTCATTCACTGCTCTGATGAAATGTGGGGTCAGTGTCCTGTCAAAAGGACTTTTCATCATTTTCTGGACCGCAGATCCATAATCATACTCATAAATAGGCAACTGTGTCTGTAAGCAAAGTTTTGCGATTACAATTAGAGGCACACAGTTGGGGCAGAGGGAGGTGTGGGTACATAAAATCTTCACTAGGCCCCTCACAGAAAGCAAGTGTGCTGTACACAATACATTTTTTCATTCACAAGCAATGCAAATGTACCGTCGAGGGCACAATAGGAATCTTAAGGTTCGTTTGTGTGCCCTAAATGTCTTCTAAAGGTACACAACATTCAAGAAATATCTTTAGTTATGTGCAATACTACGACGGAACATGTGTAGTTTTCTTTCTTGGGGGAACCACCATAACTGGGTAAAATGTGCAATTTAAAACATTATTGTAAATGCCTGTCACTCCACTGTGTACCTGTATGTATACATATACTCATTGTGTACAGACATATCACTTACTCATACCCATTGTGTACAGACATATCACTTAGTCAACTTGTTTACATATAGTCTAAATATATATTTGTGAATATTTACTACACAGATGTCCATATTCTATATATCTCCAGATTGTATAGTATACATTTTATTTTTTACTGCTCTGTTAGTATTCTATTGTTAGTATAGCACTCTATTGTTAGTATAGCATTCTACTTTTATTCTTTTTTATTCTACTTTATTCTGTTGTTTCTTAATTTTTACCTTTGTACTGTCCACTTTCTGCCATGGCAAAACAAATTTGGGACTAATAAAGGTCTTATAAAAAGTGGGTACACTGAGGCTGAGGTGTGCAGTCATGCTACAGCCCATGACTGAGCACCTAGTGTGAGGTAAGTTACTGCCTAAGATCTCTGTCGGTAGCACGGTGGATGTGGGGCCCAGCACCTCGCGCTGTATTAATAGACAGATGCTAGTAGTGCGTGTGGTCTTTCCCATGTGGGGAGATGGGTGGCTTCCAGTCAAGATTGTTAATCCCACGTCGGCTGCAGTAAAGTCGAAATGCAAAAGTGGCTGATGTATATCCATGCGTTGCACTGAAAGAGTTTGATCAGGACTTTGTTTCACAGTATGTGACCAAAGTGGGTGCAAGCAGTTCTCATGGCAGCTTATCTGTTAAGGGTGATTCTGAAAATGATGTAGGCAATGGTGACTGTTCACTGCAGAGTGTCAGACTAGGTGCTATTCCCATTGACAGTTGTGAGGTCTCATCTTATTGGAAGAATAAGTTGTTGACCTGACATCTGTTAAGGGTGATTCTGAAAATGATGTAGGCAATGGTGACTATTCACTGCAGAGTGTTGGACTAGGTGCTATTCCCATTGACAGTTGTCAGGTCTCATCTTATTGGAAGAATAAGTTGTCGACCTGATAAAGGAATAGCCCTTAGGGTCACGTGAATATAATAGACTTCCTCAGGGCATGTGTAACAGTCCAACCACCTTCTTGAGGATGATGCTTGCAGTCTTTGGTGACCAAAATTTCTTACATATTCTGTGTTATTTGGATGATGTCCTTGTGTTCGGCAGGTCAGAGGAAGAGAGTCTGCAGCTCTTACGCATGGTGTTTGAAAGGCTGAAAGAGCACAACTTAAAGCTGTCGCCTGCTAAGTGCAATTTTCTCAGGAGATCTGTGAAATTTTTGGGACATATCATTTCTCAGGATGGCATTGCTAGTGATCCAGATAAGGTTAAGGCTATTGTGAGTGTTTCATAGTCAGATTTGATGGAGCCTGATGGGGTCACACCCTCTGCAAGTAAGATCCACTCCTTTTTAGGCATGGTGGTTTACTACCAGCACTTCATTGAAAACTGTTTTGTGATTGCAAGGCCACTTTTTGCACTTACAGGTGGGTCTAAGCAGGAGTACAGGTGTGAGTAGACCTGTGCAGAAGAGAAAGCTCTGCCCTCAGGGCTGGTCCCCTGTGTGTGCAGAAGCTTTCCAGAACGTTAAGTCTGCACCAGTGAGTAGTGTGCCTTTAGCGCATCCAGACTTGACAAAGCCTTTTCTTTTGTCTGTTGATGCTTCCACTAGTGGTCTTGGGGCTGTTCTGTCTCAGGTGCAGCCTGGTGAGGACAAAGCTCAGCCTATTGCTTTTGCGAGCACGTCATTGAATCATGCCCAGTCTAAATACCCTGCACATCGGCTCGAGTTCTTTGCTATGAAGTGGGCTATTTGTGACAAATTTAGTCATTGGTTGCAGGGTCATAGGTTCACTGTGTGGACCGATAACAACCCCCTTAAGTATGTTTTGACTAAGCCGAAATTAGACGCTTGTGAGCAACACTGTGTGGCTAGGCTGGCGACCTTTGATTATGACATCTTGTATATTCCAAGTCCAAAGAATGTGATTGCAGATGCACTGAGCAGGGAGCCATTTGTGAGGCATGCCTGACCAGGACTCCCTGTGAAGAGCTGCCTAGAATTTGCAGGTAGATTCTGTTCAGGACATGTTCGCCTATACTCTGAGCTTGCTGAATTGAGAGAGCAGCAAGCTACCTCAGTGGCTGATGATGTGGGTGTTGGGGCCACATATACCATGCAGAACAAGGCTTCAGTATCTGGCATGTGTGTTGGGGCCACACGTATTGCTCAGAAAATGACAGGAAGCAAGGTCTTGCGTGAAGAGGTTTCTGCTGTGTTGCAATCCTCTTGTAACTGGGAGGATGGTGCTAGGCTTAGGGCTATCTCTCATACTTAGCAGTTGAGGGCCATGTCCCTGACTGGTCAGGATACGTTGCCTGTTTTTAGTCATGAAGAACTGTATGTCAGGATCCTACCATCAGCAGGGTGAGGTTCTTTGTTGATAGGGGGCAACGTCCATCCAGGTGTGAGCGGGTATATGAATCCCGGGATACACTTAGGACGTTGAGGTAGTGGGCTAAACTGACAACATAGTTAGGTGTGCTGTACAGGGTGGCTAAGAATCCTGCGTCTAAAAAGAATGCCTTCCCGTATGTGGTGCCCGAAGCACCACTGTCCACTGTCCTAAAAGGGGTTCATGACGAGACGGGTCACCAGGGCCAGCAACGTACTCCATGGCTGGCTAGACAGAGGTTTTACTGGTACATGCTCGAAAGAGACATCAGGGATTATGAACACAGGTGCAAGAGATGTGTAGTTAGCAAGGCTCCGGAAGCTAGGGCCCCTCTCGTTTCCATTGCTACCTCAGCTCCTTTGGGATTAGTATGCATTGATTTTTGGTCTGCTGAAGATTCTAATAACAAATCCATTGACATTTTGGTGGTTACTGACTATTTTACTAAGTTGACTTGTGCATACCCGTGTCCTAATCAGTCTGCTAAGTCGGTAGCTCGGTTCCTCTGGAACAAATTCTTTTGTGTATATGGGTTTCCAACTTGTATTCATTCAGATCAGGGGGCTAATTTTGGGAGTTCTTTAAATCGCAGAGATGCTCTTGTTAGCTGGAGTGGAGAAGTTGCACACCACTCTGTATCACCCCATGGGGAATGGTCAAGCAGAAAGGATGAACCGCACACTGGGGAATATGATTAGGTCAAGTGGCCACAGATGCTTAACAGTCTTACCTTTGTACTGTGCATGAGACCACATGTTTCCCCCCTTTCTTTTTGATGTATGGTCATACTCACAGACTGCCTGTAGACTTGATAAATGTCCTGCAGGATGGGGATACAGTGGACATAGATACTTATGTCGAGTCTCTGGGGAGGGATTTAAGGGAAGCCATGGCTCTGGCCCAGTCTAATGCTGAGAGGCAGCAGCGTCGGCGGATAGGGCTTATAACAGGAAAGCAAAGGGTCTATCTGTTAATGTTGGTGACAGGGTCCTACTCGCTAATAAGGGGGAAACGTGGTAAGAAGTGTTTGGCAGATAGATGGGACACTGTACACTGTAGTTTCCAAAAACGACACCATTCACACATATCAAATCAGGAGTCCATCTGGGGGTGTGGAGACAGTGCACAGGAACCTAATCGTGCCAGTTAATTTCTTACCATTTCCTGAGACAGATGGGGGGTGAGCATATGTCACTTTCTGGGGGCAGTGTGGCTGGTTGCTCATATTCCAGTGTAGGCAGGGACACTGATGACAGGACCGTCAAGTGTATTCATTTTTTTTGTTATAGTTGTCACAGGTGTATTGTGATAACTTTTCTTTTTATAAAGATTTTTTTTAATGTACAATAAAAAAAAAAATGTCTCTCTCCTTTGCTCTCTCCATTAAAACCACGTCTTGGTTTTAGGGTACACTTACTTACATATTAATAGTTTTTATTTTGTTTTGATTTATATTATTTTGTGTCTGCTGTGAATGAAATTCAGTGAAATCAGTGGGGGTGAGTGTAGCAGGGTTGTGTGTGTTTCACTGAATTTCCCTCTCATTTTGGATTTTTTTGGCCATTCCAGGTACCTGTTATTTTTTTATTTATTTATTTTTTCCACGCTGAGACACAGGGGCGGGGTTTTCCCACGTTGGTCCCTTATCTTGCCTGCCCCCCTTTGCTCTGCCTCTTTCACGACGATGCTGAGACAGAGGTAAGTCGTGTCATGGCAGGCATGGTTTTTGTTTTATAGAAATGAGTTTTCAAATCAGGTAACTGAAATATAACGGCCATCCTAGTGTGCTGTGCACCATGTGTATAGGTTTGTTGTTTTGGTTGTGTATATATGTTTGACGGTGCTTAATTTGTTAAGTTTTCCATGTGCTGGCGGATCCTACAGTATACTTATATGTGTGTGTTTTACTTGTGTCTGGCAGGAGCTGTGTGCGTATGGGTGGCTCCGATGCCTCCGATGTTTTTTTTTTTTCCTTTTCTTCTTTCAGGTATGTTATAATGTATGTATATAATTAGGGTTATTTGTATATTGTAGGATGTTCAGCTAGCTTGCTCTTTCGCGACAATACTGAGACAGAAGAGCTGTGTGTGTATGGCTGGCTCCGATGCTTTATTGTATTTTTTTTCCTTTTCTTCTTTCAGTAAACTCAGTGTGTTTCAAGGTCGGTTGTGGCGTCCCTCATTCACACAACACAACGCAGAGTAAATAAAAGAGAGAGACGTCCGTTACACATGCAGGCCTTGTCCGCTACGTCCCCTCGTCCTCATGCTGGGTTGTTTATGTTTGCACGAGGATGAGTGGGCATGGCGGATGAGGCCAGGACATCACAGCTTTATTCGTGGCAGTATAAAATTTTTCATGCAATTTAGTGCTAAATTATTTCCCCTGTGGAGCTACACTGCCCTCCATAATTACTGGCACCCCTGGTTAAGATGTGTTCTTTAGCTTCAAATAAATTCAGTTTTGTTCTATGTAATATAGGACCACAGTGAAAAAAAGAGGAAAATCCAACCTTTAATTCAAGTGAATTTATTCAGTGGAAAAAATCCCACATTAAGAAATAATTATTTTACATCAAATAATGTGTGCCACAATTATTAGCACCCCTGATGTTAATACTTTGTACAACCCCCTTTTGCCAACAAAACAGCACCTAAT
>JBBPCY010026001.1:0-14485 GCA_037974405.1 Brachyalestes nurse | reverse complement strand
TGTATGTGTGTGTGTGTGTGTGTATGTGTGTGTGTGTGTGTGTGTGTGTGTGCGTGTGTTCTCTTTACTTGAGAGCTGTGTTCCTTGTGTGCTTGTTTCTTGTTTCTTCCTTGTGGTCGTTTATTTGACTGTGTCAGCCTGCCTGTGTGTTGACCCCGGCCTGCTGGGATGACGGTGAGGTTTGGATTAGCCCCAGCAGCCACTGCTCTGCCCATCCAGCCTCCTCAGCCACCATTATTTACTGAAGATGCCAAATAAAGATGACTTGTGATCCCTGTTTCTAAAACTAAAAGCCCACTACCACAAGGCAGGCTCTTCCTAGGACATTTAGTGTTTTTTATAAGAGTTTTGTATAGTGTGTAAGTGCCAGCTTTATTTGTCCCAACACGGGTGAACTGTTCCACTCCAGGGAGACACAACTTGCCTTTTTTAATTTCCCCTCTAAGACTGTCTGCCTTGAAATGGGTAGCTTACGAGTTTGCCTGGTTCACGTTTAGGCCATTCATAGTGAAGCTACTCCAAGTAATGGGTTTGCTTGTGATTCTCTGTTCAATAGTCAAAGTCAAGACAAGTCAAAGTCAAAGTGAGACGAGGGCTCCAGATTTTTCAGCGTACAAAAAGACACATAGAATACACATGAATACATACATTTTAAATATAATGTAACGCTCAGCTGTGGATCAGAGTTGGAGTCAGTGACAACCAGACAACCGTCTCCAGAGATCCACTCTGGAGTTTTGCACAAACCCTTAATTTGACGATTAGGATCACCTAAGTTCTAGGCCCAGGAGTATATATAGACCTAAAAGACAGTTAATCTGTGTGAAGTATACTAGTCCTAATGTTTTTAGACTCTTTCCTACATTTCCTACATCATGCTTCTTGCCTTTGCAAAATTTGAAATTCATTAAACATCAGTTCCTTGAAGGCCCCAAAAACTTTTTTTGTGGGTTGTAGAGAGGCTAAATTATACCAGTCCAATTCAAGAGTGTTCGAGGCGGCCGCTGGGGACACAGCAGGTGTTGAGCTCTCCATAGCAGAGGAGCTAATGAACCCAGGGTGCAGGGTCCCACACTGCAAAAACTCCTGATCTAACCAAGACATGCAATCTTATTTCTAGCCTAAAAGTCTTCTTTATCTTGTTTTGAGAATAATATACTATATAAGAGCAGATTTCTAATATTTTTTCCTATTTCAAGAAATCTCAGACTAGAAACAAGTGAAATTATCTGCCAGTGCAGTAAGATATTTACACTTGGTCAGATTTCTTGAAATAGGAAGAAAAATCTTAAAACAATCTAAATAATCTTAGAAATCTGCTCTTATATAGTATGTTATTCTCAAAACAAGATCAAGAATATTTTAGGCTATAATATAAGAGTCTGCAAGTCTTGGTTGGATCAGGAGTTTATGCAGTGCACATCCCTGCCCAGAAAAATAAAGCCCTTAGGAATAAACTGTAAAATGTACGTAGCTGTTTCTAAATGAGAATCAAGTCTGGTCTGTTTTTGCTGAGGTTGGAGCTCCATCTTCTTCAGTGCAAGGATCCTTATCCATCACCTTCATGTAATTAGACATTTGGACAGATGCTTCAGTTTTTGTAGCAATTAGCAGCTAACCCCTCAGTCTGTTACAGTCAACACCACTTACAGGGTAAGCTAAAACATACTGCACAACAGTTGAACTGTTCACAGGGACTACAGTGTGGTTAATTATCTCAAATATTATACAGATATTTTGCAAAGTGCTCTAGTTTTACTCAATTAACAAAAAGAATCAAACTTGACATGTCAAACCATTCAGCTAGCCCACATTTTTTAATCAAGCTGGGGTCACTTAGGGCCCTAAATACAGACACAAACATTGTGTCATATTTAATTCATAGCAGTAATTTATCACAGCTGAATGTACAGAAATTCATGCAAAAGATATTAATACTATGATCAGCTGTGCAGCACAAGTCATCAGGCTTTCATATTGAGCATTTACTACGACCTTGAATATGCACTAAGCATTTGTGGTGGCATTCCTTGTAAAAAAAAAAATCTCACGTTGACTCATTATCTGAGCTAAGGTTTAAATTTTAATTACAGAGCAGAGTGGTGTTTGGCAAACACTTCACTTAGAATCTGTGCTCTTTGCAGAAAGCTTGCGCAACAAAAGTCTAGTGGGAAATGTTAGGAAAATGCCAGGAAACCAATTTAAGTCTGCAAGACCAGAAGCCTGAACCCATCCCGGTTAAAGCTGGAGCCCTCACCCAAATCTGTTTACAGGCGCTAATGGAGGCGGACCATTACAGGCATGATTTTACAGAGCTTTACTAAGAAAGTACCTGAGCTGGATGATTGAAAATATGCTGCTATGGAGTAGTAGTACCGCTATGAGTGTATAATCCAGCCTCCACTGATCAACTTTCACAGGTTCTCTCGTCCATGTCATAGAAAACCAAATTTTCCTCGTTTTAATGTAGTATGTGAACACTTTTAATCATGTGCCATACAGTTCATATATAGAAGCAAATCTGCAAAAGTAGACTGTTCTGAATTCACTTTTTTGTGATTTCACAAAAACCAATACGTTTTCATATCCACCTATTCAGCCTAAAGCAGTTTAGCCACACCCATTCACAATGACTTAATAAGAAGGATTTTGAATAAGGCTCAATATCTCAGAACAGAGATCTTTCACATGTATAAGACTTAAAATGAAGTATCCTGTCCAGTTCTAGGACAGACGTGAATTATGACTGTTCTATTATGCACAAAAATAACAATATAGAAGAAAAATGTACTGTATGGTCTCTTTAAGACACTCAACACACCCATCTCATCAGGCATAGTGTAACTGAGGGGCACATTTACTAACTAATGAAACTCTGGAGCTATTCAGAAAACTGTTAATGAGATGCCAAAAACGACCAAACAGAGCACAAGCAAGTGTGAGACAGAGCATTTGTGACAGAAAGAGAGAGAGAGAGAGAGAGAGAGAGAGAGAGAGAGAGAGAGAGAGAGAAAGAGAGAGAGAAAGAGAAATAAAATGATTTACCCTGAGCAAAATCCACAACAGTAAAATCACCCTTTAGAAAACAAACCACAATGATATATGCAAAAAATTGGACCAAATCCAGCCGGAAACCTGACATTTTGTTGGGCCCCATCTGGCCCACACTGAGTAACAGACCTCTAATTCTGCATTTGGAGAAAGTGAGTCTAAATTCGTCTCCTACAGTCCACTCAGCCATTACGGCCGTCTGGACTTTGTGAAATGGATTTCATGAATCAGACAATCAAAACTCAGAGTGATAAAACAATATCATTTCGACTGACTAATTTCAATAAACATCAAGAGCGTGACAGTAAAACAGAGAGGGCAGTCTCTCAGATCGTTGAAGCAAGTTCTTCTGAGGAGTTATGAACTTGAAAACTTTGTGAATCACTGAATTTACCACAAGAAAGCTGCATTTGAATGACTGACGAAGTCCGAAATATAAATCCCTTCTTTACAAGACACTTCACTTGCCCAAACAGAGTGTTACCATGGCGACACAGTGGACCAAGCCGATCTAACACTGGATCAATGGCACTTCAGTGTCTGTAGAAATACGTATACGATTGTAAGGTGAGGTCCACATGTAATGAATAGACTCTTTTCACAGAATTCATTGCATTTAGCTACGAGCAACTACAGAAAAAAGCAATGTGGCAGCAGAGTGGGATGGGGATTATTGATTTGTGCATGTTGGGAGGGGTGTTAAGTAATGGACAGCTTTTACATTTAAACCTACACTCCTTTTATCACCAGAAACACACAGGACAAGCTCTTACTTTCATATAGGTAACTGAAATAGCGCCTGCTGTATTCAGATATTTACTGAGACTGAATTTGGGAAAATGTGAAACAGCGCCACCCCCAACCACGGCGATACAGAGAATTTCAGTGAAACATGTTTCACTGGTGCACTGTTCATTCCAATGTAAATTCCTTAGACCCCCGCGGCTCGTGTATGTTCGAGGTTTCAATGGACTGTAATGGTAAATAAATCCCACCCATGAAACATGTGACTGCCTACTGTGATAGGGTAGTTCTCTGCTTCAAAATGACTGACATAACACTGTGGCAAATCGCCGCCTTTGTTTACGCTTCGTTCTATTTTCTGTACTGAGCACGGACCTTGAGTGTGAGACTAAAGCTTCATATATAACAAAATGCGTGACGTATTATTTACTATTTATTTATTAATAATATTTATTTTTATTTTATATTTTATTATTAATCTCCGAGTGCACAGAAGGAAGGGCATTAGCTTGTTAGCTTGACTGCTTGCTAGCAATCCCCGCCACCACCCAGCCAAGCTGGGCACTGGTGATATCTATGGAAAAAAATCCCTGCTGGTGTGACAGAGTGATTAACAACTTCACCAAGAAGACCAGGAGGGTAGAATTAATTTATAAGGTGAGAAAGAGGTTAGATATGTTTTCTTGGGATTTAGAAATATTTTTTATTTATGTACTGTTGAAATAAACATTACTATTATGTGTTTGTAAGATATTTACAATAAAATACTTTTTATATTTTTTAGTGATTTAACACTAACTATGAGGAGATTGAGGGAAGAGCGAGAAGATACATCAGAACATTGAGGTGAAGTAGGTACTTAGGGCAAGAAAATCAAGCTGTCCAGGGTTCAGCAAGGTACTGAGTTTGTTTCGCGCCGTGCCAGGATGAAGGGTGGTTTGTTTCACCAAAAATATTGACCAGGAGCCACCACTGCTCAGTTCCACTTTAAACCGTGCAGCTGTGTTCTGATGCCTGCATGGGTGGAACACAAAATTCAGAATTCATGAATTAAAGTAAGCAATGCAGATGGTCATCTGATTAAAAAAAACAAACCAACAGGATATTAAAACGGTCAAAGCTTAATTACCTAAAACAAGGTTTAAATGTTAAACAGCGCTAAGCCTGCATTGCTTGTATGTACAAGTTGTTTTTGAAGTTTGTCGCTACATTTCTGAGAGGGCTATTGGCTACTTTTAGCTTCCATAGTCACACTATTGTTCTTTTTAAATGTATTCTTATTCATATTCCTATTCTTATTCTTATAATAATTATTATTATTAATTTTTATTTATTCTTGCTTTGTTTTATTTCACCTGACACGTACCTTAGACCCCATCCTAGTGCGCTTGTATACAGCTTATTGATCGGACGATCAGGGGCCATGAAAAGGGTCATAAAAATATACAGAGAAAAAAGAATATTCCAACTGAACAAGTTTTACACAGAAACAAGAACTGTACAGTGTGAAAAATTGGCCAGAATAGAAATATCTGTGCTTTATTCATCTCACTATTCATTTAACTTTGAACTCCTTATGTTTTTCTTCTGCTTTGCACAATAACTCATGGCCTGTGGGCCAGATTAACAGACTTTCACGCTTCTGAAGAGGTTTGTGTTCCTCCCACACCCAACGGAGCCCCACAGGGACTATTCATTAAACATTCAGGGCTAAAGCCCCGGATGCCCAGGCCTAATGATGCCTCTGGTTTTAGAATTCCTCAGCAACAAACTGTAAAAGGAAGAAATGGATTCATTCAAGTCAATGCTCTGATTTAAAATGAAACAGAACCAAACAGAGGATGTTGGTGTGGAACAGTCAAGCAGCTGAAGCGAAAATATGGCAGCATAGCACAGTGCTCAAACACATGGCATCATTTTCTAGCTTCTTAACTTGCTATTTGAGGCGTTACTTCAAATTCTTACCAAACTGAACAGATTCCACCTGTATGGTGGAGAGATAACTGACACAATAAGGCAGATGTTTGTACAGAGAAACGAACATGCAAGAAATTCTGCACCTGTAGCCATCTAGCCTAGCTTCAGAGCATTAACAGTAATCTGCTTTCTTTTTAAAATACGAAGATTACAAAAATGACTATCATGATGGGCGAGTTATCCCGAGAGCTACCTTGGGAACTTTCTCTCACATTGCACATACAGCATCCTCTGGTTTTTAGAACCGGGGCTTAAAGGTGGGTGGGCATGTCACTCCCATCTTATCTTATGTGTCTGTAATTGTGTGGTAATATTTTAACCATATATGCAATAGAGTAATGTTTTTGATTAATAATGTGGAAAAAAATCCATGCAGAGCAAAAACTCTTTTAAAATTATAATGTGTGCTCCAAGCGCAATTTCTCCGCTGTGCAAGCAAACTCCACAGTTTGATTGATCTCCAGGAGACCTTTCCAACGAGCCCTCATTTGTATTTTTATCCCAAGTAGGTCAGGGGTTATTCACCTCGCCGCCGTGTCCCAATACTTTTGTCCCGCGACCTTCCGAGTTGCATATCTCAGCGGGGAATTTAAATTAAAAGAGGCGAATACTTTTTCTTTAATTTTAAACTGAGTTTAAAATGAAATTAAAATGTTCTGGGAGCATATTTGAGGGCATATTTAGGGTTTACACTATAAAAATAAGCATTTTTAGGCATCCCAAAACACAACAACGCGGTTTTTCACTATACAGGGGTGCTCTTGGAATGTAACACCCGTGAAAAGCAGGGGGTTACAGTATATGTGTGTATGTATTCAGGGAGAGATGTAAATGTGTATGTGCAGATGTGACGATGAGCTCCCGATCCTGTGGCGTAATGTGGCAGGTGCTCCTCCCTCAGCTGTGGTGGAGGTGCTGATCAGACAGCGCCTACACATTTACTCACCTCTGCCGGGCCGCCTCAGCAGCACCTTGGAGAGTTCCCATGCTGCGCAGGGGGGCACTATGGAATGTGGACCAGCAGACGGTGATTAGAAGATCACCATCAGGGCACGAATATAAGAGAGCTGCGCCACAGCAGAGGAGGTCAGCGTCCTCACTTCGAGAAACTGTGTTGGAGACTCTCTTTCTCTTACTCTTGTCCCCACTGCAGACTCTGTGGATCACCTGGAAACTGAGTGGGTAGTCGGCAACCTGGGACTGGGATTCTAAGACCCCTTTTTGGAGAAAGACACCTAGCCGCCACATCACCTGCCTGCACTCTACTTGATTACCGCTCCTCTGCACCTTACCCCTTCCTTCACAAAGACCACTTTTTTGTAAATAAACAAAATTTTTCGCAGACCACGGACACACCCTCCCAGAAACCCCTCCCGTGAAGCCATATGTAACGTGTATATAAAATAGCTTTGGGCGAGTTCTGTGCTGCCGATTCATTTTTTATGTAGCTTTGAAAAAAACAGAGGAAGAAAATTGAACCTTGAAGGTTTCACCATGTAAAGCTGGCCTTGGTGCTGTTGTACATGATATAAGGTCATAGTAAAAGAAGAAGCTTTAGAAAATGACACAAGCCTTCACTGGTACTGCTGTGACTCTATGAATTAAAGAAGCAGCCTGAAACTGTACAAGGTAACGAGGCAAACTGACTAGAAATCCCAAGAGACGCGATGCAGTATGGGGGCGGGGGAGTGCGGGGGTGCAGAACATCCTTATAGCTTGACAAGCAGGTGTGTGTGTGTGTGTGTGTGTGTGTATCTGTGTAGGTTTGTAAAGACAGAGAGAGAGAGAGAGAGAGAGAGAGAGAGAAGAATGAAAAAGAGAGAGAAGAATGGGAGAGAGAGAGAGAGGAATGAGAGAGGGAAGAATGAGAGAGTGTATGAGAGAGAGAGAGATGAGAAAGGGGAAGAGACAGAATGAGAGAGAGACACAGAGAGAGAGAGAGAGAGCATGGATTCTCCATTAGACACACTCCACTTAACAGCCACAAGAACATGGAAAAACCACAGTAAGAGGGAACGGATAAAGGAGAGAGAGAGGGGAGAAGAGAAAGAACAAGTGAAAAGAAAGGCTTAAATGAGCATTAATCTCTTCGTAAGTGGGGGAATGAATGTGTTTGTGGCTGTTTAAACCATGTGTGAGATGACACACTGCATTCAGAGCAAATTGCACGGTGTCACAGCAGCTTTTAATACACACACACACACACACACACGAGTTACTTTCCTCAAACTGAACTCATAACAGAGCAGCTACAAATGCTAGTACAAATGGGGGGAAAAATTGGATTTTAAGGAATTGTTTTAGACACACACTCTGTTTAACAAAGATGATACAATATACAATATTGTAACAGTTTACAATATACAATATTCATGTTCAGAAGATCCACACAGACTGTAACACACTACAGGAAGTGTAGGTTGGCAATAAGGCTTCTGTTATTTCATTGGTTCATAAAAGAGGACATTATTTGTTGGACAGATGGAGGGAGAGCATGTTTATGGGGAGCTTGGACATTTCCTGTTCCTGCTATTATATCAAATACCTGACTGCAAAAAACCTGAAGGTGCCACAGAATATGGCCATAAAGAGAACTAAACGGCTAATAAACAGTTTATAGGGTCATTGTTTAATTTCAAAAAGTATGAGAGTGTGTTATGATTTAAAAGAACTTCTTTTTACAGAAAATGTGTTTCAGAGTGCCGATGGTTGGCTCATTGATTGGAAGTTCTATAACTGGAATCAAGAAACACTCCAATATATACAGCAGTGTGCAAAAGTTTTAGGCACCTGCACAAATAATATTTAAAAACTGTTTAGATGAGCAGTGAGGGTTTTTCCAAATTAATATTACTAAATATACTGAAGTTAACTAAAAAGAAATAGCATTATGCATAACATTACAAATACATAATATTACAAATAACATTCTACAGTAAATAGTGATGTTATGTTCAGTATATCAGTGTGTTCTTGTGGAAGTTCAGTATTACTGTAGTTTCATCAGAAACCTGGTTTGACTCGATCAGTCCTTCATTAAATTAAATCAGGAGCTGCTGATGGAGTTTCACAATCCAAACAATGGCTGGAGGAACCGAGGAGGAATCTGGAACCTAACCTGTGTTCTTTATCACAAGCAGAGAAAAAATGACATAGGTGCCTTGGACTATGCACAGCACTGCATGACCCTGAACTATGTTTTGCTTTTTTGTGTAGATGAAATTATCGCATTTTTCTGTATGAAAATGATTAACTGTTTACAAATGGATTTCAGACAAAAGCTCCACAGAAACCCATTCATTTAGGATTCTCTCAGGAGTGCGCTCTAGTGTATAAAAACCCAGAGGAGATTACAAAGAGACAGTCCTCCTCTCTGAATTAAGTTTTCAGTAACGACTAGAAAAAGTTAGGATTAATTATGCAACTTGTTGATTAATAAATGATAGAGGATTGGTTAATCAATTATAGAAGGATTTTTTTCATAATAAATGCTGTTTATTCAACACTGTATACAAGATTATAAAGATTTTCCTGAGTTTGAATGTTATCCCCATGTCTGCGTGGGTTTCTGCCCAGAGCTCCAGTTTCCTCCCACAGTCCAAAGACATGTCAGGTGAGTTGGAGATGCAACATTGCCCCAAGGTGTGTGTGTATGTGTGTGTGTGTGTGTGTGTGTGTGTGTATGTGTGTGTGTGTGTGCACGTCTATGATGGACTGGAGACCAGTTCAGGAGTTTAGACCAATGACTGCTGGGATAAACTGCAACTGCTGCACCCTCCACAAGCAGATTAGAAGATAGATGGATGGATGGAATAAATGGAATAGTAAAATGGCAATAACAAAAATATTAAATGTAAAATTCAACTAAAACATAACATGGAGACAAACAATGTACAGAAGTTATAAAGGCACCACGAGAGGGACAGTAGGTAAATATAAGTATAATAAACTAATGTATTAAATGCAAATCAGAGGCGGACTGGGACAAAAAAAACTGCCCCGGAATTTTGGGGTAGAGCGGTCCACACACAAGTACGCACAACACCCATCTTTGCGCTTCAATGAATGTATATACCACAAAGTAGTATTCAATAAAAGTAGTATTCAACAAAATGATACAACTGAATCTTTTAATTAATATTTGGGGAAAAAAGAGGGGATGTGTGGATGTCTTTCATGTCTGCATATTGTTCATAAATACCTACAGAAAAGCTGCCTTTAACACCGTGACCCAAAAGTTGCATTCTACTCACCTCACAAGCAATAATTTGTTTGCAAAGCGGTTAAAACAGGTTGAAATGCCGTGAGACAGAGAAAGTCCCTAAACCTAAACCTAACCCTAAACCTAAACCTTACCCTAACCCTAAAATACAGGTTAGTGAAGCATTATCCTAGCACTAAAAAGGGAAGTGTTGTCCTAGCACAAGAAAAAAACCCTAAACAACAATGGAGGTGTATGTGGACATCGACCGGCCATAAGGTGAGAGAACCGAGTCAGAAACTCCATTACTGGGTTGAGATACACTGGAAAATCAAACCGTTATTCTTCTGTACTTCTGATGGTGTTTTTGTACAATTGCAGTACAGTTGAGGTACAGCACAGTCCTTGTAGACATCTGGAAATGTACCTATAAAAAATCAACCAAACGTCATTTGACCATGGGTTTGCTAACATTTGCACTCGACTGTAGAGAACAGTAGGTCATACAGTATCAGAAACCTCATAAGCAAGTTGGGTTTTTTTCTAAGATTACTTAATGCTTAAAACTTGATATTGTGTGTGCATATTTAGGCATGCCATTAAAATAATCTTTATTGTAAAACTACAGAAGTGAACTTTAGCACCAAACATGTCAGGCTGATTTGAATGGGTCAGTCAACTTGGCTGATTGACCCATTTGGGTTAAGAAAGACAACTGTGTAAGATCTGGATATTCAGTGCTGTTCACAAAAGTCAAGCTCAACATGACGTTTCGCTTGCATGGTCACATTGGAAGTCTGTGACATGACATCATTTAACACCCATCGAAAACTATGTGAATTTGCTCACAAACATTCCCTGGCAAATGCAGATGTGACTGGGGCTTTATAGCAGGTTTAAAACTTGACAGCTCAACCAGAAAATCTGTTAATTGCTGCAAAATCACATTCACAAGTTTCTGCCACTGCTGGTGTCAAAGAAAATCACCTGTATAATGGAGGTGTTGAGCTGGATGTACAACTGAGTAATAAAGAGCACAAGCATGAAATAAACACTGAAGCAAAAGTAGGAAACAAAACTCGAGGAACAAAGAAGTAACTGATATACAGTACTGTGCGAAGGTCTTAGTATTGAAATATTGTTTAGTTGAGCAGTGTATTCTCTCATATTAATATTACTATAAATACTAAATAAAGCAAAAAAAATACTGTTAATATTATATAGTAAACAGTGATTCTATGTACATAATGTTTTATGTACGGCTCACAAAATATCAACAACTTTTGTAAAAAAATTTTAGACAATTTGCATATGCGTCTTTTCCACAGTACTGTATATACACACAAACATTGGTTACACAATTAAGTAAATGCAAGACAAATGGGATACATAATTTACTCAAGGATCAGACAAAGACACACAAACATAGTGATACTTATACACCACATGAGACTGGGATCACCTGGGGAACTGGACTGGACAGAAGAGCAGATGGGAGATCAGACACTAGACTGGACTTGGATGGACAACTGGGAGGGAAACTGGACATTATAAGGGAGGATGACTGGAAACCGGACATAGGACTGAACTGGGACAGGAACAAAAACAGTACTTGTAGGAGGAAGGGATAATGACTTGAACTGCATCAATACTGGTACAATAAGAGGGACAGTAACTGGAACCAGGACTGACAGGAAACAAGAGATAGGGACTGAGACTGACAGAGTTAGAAGGGAAGGGAAAGGAAGGAAAAGGAGGTTGGGCAGCAGGCACATCCTGGACAGTCAGTCAGACAACTAAAAGCCTTTCAAACATTATTGCCTTAAGCGTGATTTTGAGAACTAGTATCCAGGTAAGCATACACACAACTGGACAGGACAAACAACTGAACTGGAATGGATGTTATAAGGGAGCATGGCATTATAAGGGAGCATGCTAGTCATAAGGCTAGACTATGATTAGAAACTGGACAGGGGACTGGACAAATGAATGGAAATGGGACTGAACTGGGAGAGGAACAAATGGCACTTTTCCACTGGTACAAGCAACCATTCTGTGAACAAATGTTTTTCTATTACAAAAAGACAAACCTGTACCCGAGCTGCTCAATGGCAGGGCCAAAAGAGGGCCAAGCTGACTGCATCACTTCTTTCTGATTGGTCGAAATGTCATCTCAACATGGAAAATACCATTGTTTTTTATTGTCCACCAAATAAAACAACAATAGAGATACAACCTAACAACTGGGAAGCTGATGAAGTCCAAGCACTATGTTTGAACTGGAGATAAATTTCAGTGGGAGTTTTTAATGCTGTGAGAAATATGAAGGTGTACCAGGACATCACTGGTTATCTGGATTAGGTTTTCATTGCATGACTAAAAAATTCCAAGGAAAAATTTTAAACACAAACAAGACTATAAACAATAAAAGACCACAACAACAAAAGCAGCTCTGACAGACAAAAAAACTTTCCGCTGGTTCGATTCCATGGATGGGGTTTTGGGACGACTGGCCATAAACTGTGTTGAGGGAATCACTACGAAACCAAACCCCTTTTTACCCCATAAAATTACATTAATTTAAACATTAATTTCCAGAAAATTAAGGAAAATGAAGGGGAAAACTGCACAGATTAAGGCTGATTAAGGGGTAAAACTAAGTTTCCTCTTACTTTTTAAAAGTTGCCCCTTAAATAATAGAACCTCCTGAATAAATTCCGTATGTTTAAGGTTAAGGGGTTTCACACTCGTGCCATAAATCCACTTTTAAAGTCAAATTAAGGAATCGCTTCACAAATTAATGACCACTTAATTCAGATTAAAGTGTTTGGTGCATTTTCAGGGGTAAATTAAGGTAGGGTTAAAGGTCACATGACATGCTGATTTGTTATGCTTTTATTTAGGTCCCCTAATACTGTATCTGAAGTCTCTTTCTGAAATTCAGCCTTGGTGCAGAATTACAGCCAGTTCAAACTAGTCCCACAATGAAATTTCCCAGGGCGTGGTGTTTCTGAGAGGCGGGGTGAGGTACAGAGAGGCAGGGCAAGGAGGAGGGTGGGGGAGGGGTCAGCTTGCGGTACCATGCCCTAATGTTAACGGTGTATAGCAATGGCTACTGCGGTCACGTAGCTGATAAAAGACAGTTGTATTTGTCTATAGTAAGATTTGGGAAATTTCCTTGATAGCCAAGCAGTTGAGATCAGTGACTATAGCCCCGGTACTGTAGGACTCCTCAAATTTTACCCGTTCTCATCTGATCACCCTGGTTCACAGAGGTGCTCACTCAGTCATTTCAATGAGTTGAAAGGCAGATATCGTGCATGCCATAACACTAACAGCAGCACAGTTATCCAAATAACAAAGAAGTACAACACTCGAGTTAATGTATGTAATCACACACCATTCACACACATATCTGATGCTATCTACCTTTACATTAGCGACAGTAGCCTGCTAACTGGGCTGTTAGCTGTTAGCTGCAAAGCTAATGTTACAGCCACATTCTAAGAGTAAAAAGCTTGGTAACCATATACAGCAAAGCAACAAAATTGTATAGCATTCAGTTCACTTACTTGTCCAGGGAGAGATGGTACTGATCCAGACTTAATTTTCAGCCGTTCAGCAACACCAGCTCTGTGTTGCCCCAAGTTGAGGAAACAGTCTTCGGCGAAATGTTTGGCGCAGACATACACATTTTTTGGAAGTCGTGTCGCGTATTTCCAGAAAAAATAAAATGAACCCACTGGTTCTTCAGGGGCTTGCGTGAAGGAACAAAAAATACATTTGTGCTCATTTTTACATCTAAGCACAGAGCAACTATGTCAACTTTATTGACTATGAAAAGGCATTTGATAGTGTTGACAGACAGACCCTCTGGAAATTACTGAGACACTATGGAGTGCTGGAAAAGATAACAAACATCATCAAGAAGTCTTACGAAAAGATGACCTGCAGAATAGTTCATGGTCGACAACTCACGGACACCTTTGAAGTAAAAACTGGCGTGAGACAAGGCTGCCTGCTCTCGCCCTTCCTGTTCCTGTTAGTCATTCGACAAACCTGAAACGAAACAGCATCAGGTGGACACTGTGGAAACAGCTGGATGACCTGGACTTTGCAGATGACTTGGCTCTTCTCACCCACACCCAACAACAGATGCAGGAAAAAACCAACATGGTTGCTGATAACTCAGTTAGCCTGGGCCTCCACAAAAACAGAAAAAAGAGCAAGGTCTCCAACAATGCATCCAACAATACACCCATCACAGTTGAAGGTGAAACACTGGAAGAAGTAGACACCTTCAACTATCTCAGCAGCATCCTAGACAAACAAGGAGGAACAGATTAAAACATCTGGGGATCCAACGAAATCAGAACCACCACCAAGATCAGGATCTTCAACACAATAGTGAAGCCGATCCTACTGTATGGAGCCAAGACGTGGAGAACCACAGACACCATCATGAAGAAAATCCAGATCTTCATTAACACCTGCCTCAGGAAGATCCTAAAA
>JBBPCY010025991.1:0-14486 GCA_037974405.1 Brachyalestes nurse | reverse complement strand
AGGAGAGTGTTGATTACAGCAGTGTTTTTATACTTTTCCTCAATAAATAAGATTTGATTCAGGTGATCACTAATCAGTCCCTCAAAGCAGAATAAGGTAGGAATTGTGTAGGAATTTAACCGACACTGGCATGGAATGGTTGTCATACTCATAGAGATGCTGATTTAAAAATAAATAGCAGGGGTCTCTTATTCCGGAGCTGTATCTCTAACATTAAAACAAAGTTTGAAACATCTGAAACCAAGGTGAAGGGGATGTTAAAGGGGAAAAAAAGACCTGCACATTTACAATACAGTTTTAAACCACATAGGGTAAGGGGTATTTGGCAGATACTCTTATCAAGAAAGACTTACTATCATTAGTTACAGAGACAGGCCCCCTGGAGCAACTGAGGGTCAATCGTCTTTCTCAAGGACACAATGGTAGAAAGAGGGGGTTCGAACCTGCGACTTTGTGGGGTTCGAACCTGTGAGCACATGAGGAGTTATGAAATAGTAACTCTGGTAAATCAAATTGGCCGGAGAACCCATTTAGAGCCTGCATGTTTTAATCACAATGTCTATATTTGGTGCCAGTTTATCGATAACGTATAGCAAGAGGAAGAAACAGATTCCCGTATCAATATTTTGTTCCAATGAGGTAAATATTTGCAATGTGTTAAAATATGGAGCTGGTTTCTTGAACATGGATGAAGCCTAGTCTCGATCCAAGTTCTAACGTCAGCAGTGATTTGCCACTGAAAGCCTGGGCTCAAGCTTTATACCATGGTCTGAGAAACTGGTTCATTATAAGAAAGGCTTATCGAAGCCTACATGGACGTCATTAGCTGAAAGCATGTCAGTCCCTGTATATCTTAGAGCACTTTTCGCCAGCCAAAATGAAGTGTGCCGAAACAGAGTTACGTTCATCCTCTTGCCTTTTACTGCTGAGGTGTGCAGGACTTAAAATTGTGGAAACCCCACCACCTCCACAGAGGACCAGATACATTTCTCCTGTACAGGATTTACATTTTGAGCCTTAAAAGGCATGAAAACTACATTAAATACTACAAACTCTTCTTTTTACTTGTACCATAGTGTCATTTGTGAGCCAATGGCTGACTCATATCTCTAATGGATATATTAAAGATTTACATATCTGTACTAAGTCAAGTTTCTAAAATGCATTTGCTTATGTGGTTTCTGACATTAAATAACCTACTGTTATCTATAGAAATGGATAAAAGTACTTCACATGGCCAACAAACAGTAGTACCAGACATCTTGATGAAAATGGTGAGTACTTTTAGTTACTAACCCTAACCAAATACTCAAATATGTTGGAGGGCTTAGTTTGAGTTGAGTGTGATTCAGAAACAGTTTGTACACTAAATGAGCATCTGAGTACCTCTGACTTGAGCACAATTAGTCATGTAACAAAATTAAAGAAAAAGTTATTACACCAAACCTGTCTTCACTACATTTAGAGCAAGGAGAAAATAATCTGCTTTCTGAAGTACCCTTCAATTTATTACTGAAATATCTAGAAAAGCTAAATTATAGTATAATATATACCTCACTGAACCTTTAACAAGAACAGTAAGGAAGTTGCATCATGTACCAAAACAAAACAATAAGTTCACGTCTATGTTCGAGTGTTGTTGGCTGTGGCGGGTCTAAAAATAGAGGAGAAGCTGATAATCTGCAGAGAATCCTGGTAAATAAAAGCGCAAATACTAACAAGTTATCAATACAATTAGCCTTTCCAGTACTGACTGAATAGGCAACTACATCTAAAGGCTAGATGGAAAGACATTAATGCTTTAAGTCAAGCATTCTGTTCTGCCCTTTCTGCTAAGCTGTCGTTCACATGATAACTGGCACTAATTGGCCTGGCAACAGATAGGCTGTCCAGACCACTGGTTTGTTCAATGTTATTGAGATAACTAGAAACATTCATGCAGAAACTGGACAAGCACGGGTTCAGTCTGGACCATTCTGAAATGGTCAAGAAACATACTGGGGGAAGGGAGAAAAAAAAAAAAATCACACTAGGAAAGGCAAGCCCTATAGTGAACTGAAACTTTAAAACTTGACAGGACAGCTACACACATTATAGACCACACACACACACACACACACTATACTATGTCCTTCACAGAACTAAAGCCTTTACATCCACAGGAACAACAACAACCACCACCACCACACACACACACACACACAAACACAATCTAGCATGTGATTTGAGTGACCTGGGAAATTAAGAGGAGAGAATAAATGAAGAGCTATGTATAAGTGAGATGATAAGGATGTGTTGAAAGTTTGTGGTGAACAGAAAAGTGCTTGGGTAGACAAAACAAATGCTTACCAGTGGATTAAATAAAAAAAACTACTTCATGCCCAAAACTCATTGCTCCACCACTCACTTGGCTTGTAAATCTCTCATTTTACAATAAATATTCAGTTTGAGCACTTTAATATAAAATGCGACTGGAGGAACTAGTCATGCGGTTTTGAAAAACAGGAATAAAAGAATAACGCACAGAGCCAAGGGTGGGCAAGGTGATTAGAAACACTTGTATGAGTTTGGCAATTACTGTTACACTGATATGCCACAATTAAGCGCAAAACTCACTTGAGACCTCAATATTTGGATGCATCACAAAAAGTGCAAGCGCTTAGCACTGATGTACTGGCAGCGACAGTAGGCTATCATACATGTGCCCACAGACACAGCGAGAGTTCTGCTGCAGGAAAGCTACACGAAAACGAGTCATTAGAGACAACCAGGGGGGTCTGTGAAACACACAAGGATCAGACCTCGCTGGAATCAGCAATTTCACAAGCCTCTGTGTAAAAAGAGACAGTAGCAGCAAATGCAGAATATAAATAAACAGTTATGATTTAAGAACCCATCCTCTAATGATGAGGAGGAGTTAGGCACACTTCAGTTGTTCTTTAAATAATAGTTTTGCATCTTCATCCTCAGGTTGCATTTAAATTACAATGTTGAAAAACGGTCCTGCTTTTCAGTTCAAACTGCACTTTAAGGATTTGGTCGGTGTTCATAAACAATTTGTTTTAAAAAGAAACTAATAATAACAGGTTTACTTGTTAATTGTTTATTACCAAAATACATTATATATACTACTATATATACACTGAGACTTCAACAGCGAAGTCTCAGTTGCTAGATATGGTTACTTGTAGCAAAATAAGTCACTGTTAACCTTTTTGTTAACCTTCGTTTGGGAAAACAAATTCCAGTTCACTCTACTGTGATATATACTGAAACAATAAGATATTTTAATTATATCATGATATACATTTGTACCCACATCGCCAACTACCAAGTTTTTACAACATGCTGTTCTGTGAATCCTCTTGAACAACTACACTGAAGAACTGCCAGGGGCCATGAAAGAAAAACATTTTAAATGACTAATATCTACATGCTGATAGAAATGCTGCATATTTTTCACACATTAAATCTCAAATTTTACAATTTGTTCCAACTTTTAATACTTAAAAAGGCATTTATCTTTACATGCTGAAAATTCAGTGTTGCAGACCTCCCTCTTAGAGGAGTGTGTGTGTATCTCAGTAAGCAGAAGTAGAGTTGAGAGGAATGTGCAGCAGTGATAGTGCATCTGCCTTACATTTATCATCCTTATAATCACCTTCATCTCCTTCTCCCTCAATCCCTCTTTGAAACTGGCTGCCCTATCACTCAGACTGCTTGCTGTCACTCAGTCAAAGTTAAAATGTGTGTGCCCACACACACACACACACACACACACACACACACACACACACACCTCAGAAACACTTAACAAGTAACCCTCACGTAGCACAGTCTGCTGTTACAGTGATCTCTCACCTTCTAACTGCACACAGAAACATGTACTCACTCACACACACCTCTTCTATAATCTGATGAAAAAACATGAAATCATATTAAATCAATACTAGAAAACATCTGGAAGAGGCAGCCACCCATTATACTGTGCAAATATTTCATGATGGATATACAAATACAGCCTTCTGTTACATAATTACAATTCTGAACATACAAGGCTCTGTTACCATACTGATGATACAATTGGGGAACAAGACATTGTCCCAGTAAGGAGAAAAACATACTGTTTAAAGATTATCCAAGACTGAAAGTTTCTGAAAATCCACAAATAAAGCAACACTGCCTGAGATTCTGGTAAAACAGAAACTCACAAGGACCTAAACAGGAACATAAAACATAAAAGAACATAAAAGGAAAACGCTAACAATGAGGTGAAAACGAGAAAAATGAGGGAGTTTGTGCTACAAATAGATAAAAAAAATCAAAGTTTGGGCTATGCTGTTGAGCATGGGAACAAAACTAGAATCAAACAAAACACCTGGAAACATTAAAGTCCTATGCATACCTCTCGTGGCAGGGCAGGTTCTCCTTCAGACGTAAGCCAGCCAGCAACTCTTCGGTTTTCCTTGCCAACACTCCACCTTTTATTTCGTCCTCTTGGTCTTTCCTACTTCAGTCTCCTGTTCTGTCAGTGTAGAGTGGAAGCAGGAGAAGTCCGACTCCGTTCTGTGCGTCATCTTTTCTGCCCAGCGATACAGTGGGAGTGTGTAAGCAAGCCCCCTCCTCTTTCTGCATAATAGCGAAGGCAGTCTACTCCAGCGCTGCCAACTTGCACTCTGCCGCGTTCTTTCTTTTTCTCATTCGACACCCACAGCAGCACGTGGAGAGAAACAGCTCAGAAGGAAAAATACATGATCAAGCAGCAACACTGAATTTTGTTATGACATTGGGAGGAAAAAGGTGGAGATTTGTTATGTATACTGAATTAGAACATGACCCTATTACCAAAGAATGCTGGAGGAGGGTTAAGCAATAGTTTACTGAAAAATCCCACTTGTTATGCGCCAAAAATATGTACTGAATTTGGGTTTCAGGAGGGTTGCTTCTGATGTTTCGAGCTTCATGCTTTTGGCCAAAAAGTCCATTAGGCAGCTCATTCCAAAGGCTGCTGCCAGAGTTCTAACCAAAACTAAGAAAGAAGAGCACATAACTCCAATTCTCAGCTCTTTGCAGTGAACCCAACTCAGTCCAGAATTTATTTCAAAACATTACTCATTACGTACAAGTCATGCAATGGTTTGGGCCCTAAATACATCTCCGATATGTTTGAAGTAAATATTCCTAGTAGGTCTTTTAGATCTGCAGGAGCTGCTCAGCTAGAGGTGAAACGATCTGTAAATGTAATGTGGATGCAATGTAAATGTAAATGACCTGAAACTAAACATGGTGAAATTATATTGTCACTATGCCTCTCACTACTGGAACAAACAGCCCATCAATATCAGTTACAGAATTTAGCAGATGATTAAAAAAAAAAACAAGCAAAAAAAACCCAACATTATCCAAAGCGACTTCCATTACCTAACTAGTGGGGACAGTCTCCCTGGAGCAGCAGAAGGGTCTTACTCATGGACCCAGTGGTGGTGTGCTGAAGGTAGGATTTGAACCCATGACCTCTTGGCCCAGAGACAAGTATCCTACCCACTAGGCCACCACCCCATGTATCAGATCTGCACCAAGTACAGGTTTAAAAAGATGTTAAAACTGCACTATTTTCTTCATTCAATTCTATTCTTTCAATTTTCTTTTCTCCATTTCTTCCATTATTTGAGCTGAATGACTTGTGATAATGTGCGCTAGAAAGAAACTTGTTCATAAAGCATACGTGTCAATCCATATCAGAGGATCTATGAGAGGATACACAAGGTGTAGATTCTAAATGAGTGGTAAACTTCCATTGCTCAGGTACATAACCTTCAGAAGCAAACTAATTGTAGTGGTGCAATACAGTCGATGTTTTCTTCCCACATTTTACATAAAACTGCCAGCCATCTGAGGGCCATTTCTGTGGGTCAGAGGGTGATTGAGGTTACTAAGGAAGGTTGTATGTAGTACGGTCATGTGAACGTTTGTGCATGAGTCGGGGAGGGAGGTATTAAATTCATATTTCATGTGCAGCAGGCGAGTCTAATGCATTATTCATCAGTCTGCGAGAGGCCAGACAACCTCCCCAACACGCAGACTTCACACACACTAAACACAAAGTTAACTACAGCCTCCATCTAATGTGAGCACGAGAAGATCACCAAAAACGCCTTTCAATTCAGTAACACAAACTATTAAGCTGCTGTGAACTTGTGGGAGTTTTCAGCTTGCTGCTCTCCAGAAGACCACAGACAAACTTTACATGAGACGCATGGAGGCTTTCATTAATTCACTTTATTTAACTTCAACTTTATTTCTTTTAAACAAGACACGACACCAAACCTTATAACACAGTAAACTAACTTACAACAGAACCTAAGGGACAGTGATCAATGAGCACAATCAATTAGAGTAGAAAGCAGAGTTCACATGAAGCCAAGGGGGATGC
Source organism: Brachyalestes nurse (assembly GCA_037974405.1). Lineage (NCBI taxonomy): Eukaryota > Metazoa > Chordata > Actinopteri > Characiformes > Alestidae > Brachyalestes > Brachyalestes nurse. Next base: position 8,053 of record JBBPCY010025991.1, on the reverse strand, counting down.
AAAAAGAAATCCATCTTAAGCCAATTATGATGCAAATGGTCTGGAGTGTTTACTGATATTTAATATTTGTCAGCGCTTCAGTCGGGATGAAATTTGCTAAAATGTCCTCCCAAACACTGGTGTGAAAATAAAAAAAAAAAGATAACGATAAAAGTCCAGACCTCAATACCAAAACCACCCAACGTGTGGCAAACTCAACTATTTTTATAATAGGCTAATCATAATACATCAAGTGAAAAAAGTAATCATGAACAAGTGGGGACAAAAACACCACCACCGAGAACATCACCACAAACAACCCTCTCAAACTGTGATAGAACACCAAGCATCATTATTCCATCATTACTTAATGAATAGAAACATGACCGATCCAACGCAGCGAAGCCATTTTTCTGATACAGAGCTGATTTTGATTGTCTGAAGTAATGCAGTGATCCCCCCGCCTTCTCAACTGCAGTATAACAGAATCATCTTATTAAAGTGATTGAAATCTGATAACCAAACTGGCAAAACCAAATAAACAAACATTCAAAACAGTGGCTAAATTATTGGCCGGCCCCATATTTGCAAGCAAATACATGCATAGAAAACTAAGTTAATCCATAAATTACTCAAAGCTGTGAGATGAGTACATTGGTAAAGCACTGCCAGTCTGAATGGATTTAAAAAAAAAAAAAGATGAAACAGATTTGCTGCAGAATTATTTGCTTTACAGAAGCATGGTAAAGTATTTAGAATAGTTGTCTCTTTTCAAAATCAACAAAATATTTGGAGAATGACAAACTAAAAGGTGAAAAAAAAATAAATTAAACAAAAATATCAGTTAACATAAAATAAATATACACATTTGTGAGTTTAAAAGTGTCTTTTTAAAGGTTTGGTATGACAAAGAGAAACACACAAATAAATGGACAAAAAGGCAGCGTGTGAAGTCTTTCAGAGCAGAGCGTGTGTACCCACACACAGTTTGTAGTCTTTGCTTAGTCTGACCTACCGTCAAACACGGGGTACATTTTCACCCAGCGTGGGGTTTTAAGACTCAAAACACACACAAATACTGAAAGCACAGCAAGAGTTCCTGAGAGTATTTTCGCATACATTTCTGTCGTTTCCACCAAGAGTCATCCTTCGGTTTGAAGAGACTTGACCCTGAGACCACATGCAATATGGAAAGACAGTCAATGGGAGGGACAATCTTAAATTGTTCTTTGCAATGAGCTTTCCCCAAAGTCATGAACACAAACGTCAGTTTTGTTCAAGCCTAGCTTACATTTGCTGTCTGGATGCTTAATGTACACAAAACATTAAACAAGCAATAAAGTGATTAAGAATTTTGCAACTGAGAAATTATTTCATCAGATAAGATGTAATGGTTAAACATTAGCCATCTCTGCTCACTGTGACACGCTACCTGGCCAGAAGTATGCAGACATCAGACTTTTACTTATGATTATATCTACTACTGAGGTTTAAAGTTTATTTGGATGCTTCATGGAATGTGTTTACATCTACATTCAAGCTTAAATTGCTCTCTGGAGGGATTAATTACACTTTATCACCAGTCTGATGCACGAATCTGTATTTGTATACCAGAAAATGCTAATTGCTCAAAGCACATTGCACACAACCCACAAGTTTGGTGGAAGAGGAATAATAAATCGCTGGAGCTGTTTTTATGTGGTTTGGGTTTCCTTGTAAGGTACATTCTAATACTACAGCCACAATAAAACCACTGACAAGTAAAGTGAACAGTGATTATCTCACTACAATGGCACCTGTCAACTGGTGGGATACATTACGCAGCATGTTACTTGTCCTGGAAGCAGAAAAACGAGCAGGTTTAGGGATCTGAGTAACTTGTGCTAGTGTGACTAGGTCAGAGCAGCTTCAGTTATGTAGGTCAAGTGGCTAGTTCCTAACAAAAGTGGTCCAAGAAAGGACAACCAATGAAACAGCTACAGGGTCATGGACGCCTGATGCCCATTTGTTTAAGCCCAATATATTACTCAATATTACGCATGTGCAGTTAATTAAAACGTATTGATTTCAGCTCATTTTCATGAAGAATTCCAGAAATTCTGGAGATGACTGTATATGATTTACACCTACAATAACAACTACCATACAACAGCAAGAAATAAACTACAGCAGAAACAACGCTGGTTTAAATGCTTTCATGCGTTCTTTACTTTCTCTCCATAAAAGTTAGCTGCGTTTGGATTAGCACCAGAGTTTGAGTGAGTGAATATGCCCCTCAGAAATCATGGCTGAGAGGGATGTGCTGGATTGGTGGAAAGTGATTGAAGTTCACTTGAACTGTTTTCAAGTGAACTGTCAATTGGTTCGTCTCAATTGCATGCCAGTATGCCACCATGGCTGCTACCCCCATGATACTATCGGCAATGGCTAGGGAGCACAATCAGATGATATACTGCATACAATCTTATAAGCCTAGCCCACATATGTCTGGCCATGTAGTGCAAATAAAGAACAACAGTCTTACAGAGAGCAGCTTCAAACAGGGTTCAAAATATTTTTCCTCTTAGGTTACAATACAAAAATGAAAGCTGACAACCATGAAAAAACATGAAAAGAGATTTCAAAAAAGGAGAAGAGATTCTTACCAGAAAGACACCTAAAACGGCGAAGGACTATAGAAGAGTCAGCAAAGTCTGGACCCCACAGTCCACATAATTCTGAAACACATAGAAAAGTTTAGACAGTTGCAACAGATTTATACATTTTTATATTTTGTTGTTCTACACATTACACTTTAATAACCAGGGCCCTAGTTTAAATTCACAGCTTTTAACCCAGCACTGCCCTCTTATGGTTCAAGATGGCACAAACCACAAGACAATTCCTCTCTATATATTTCTCTAGTGAAGCTTGTGATGAATGAAAAAGATGTTAAGAAACTGGATGAGACAAATCAGATTTCACTAATCAAGTGAGGAGCTCACCTCCTCAACTGAAAAATTACCTATACCTTGTTGAAAAGGACTACCAATCTAAAATAGAAATTCTACGAAACTCTGCAACTGATAACTCAGAATAATGTATAACAAAGATTCAGAAAAAAAAAATGATGTCTCACATAATTCATCATATTCCTACCCCCGCTTTAAATACGATGCTGGGAAAGGAGGCAAGAAAACAGACCTGATTTATAAGCGTTGTCCTCTGGTCACCACACCACTGTGGTACAGGGTACTAGCATGCAGAAACAAAAGAATCAAGCTGTTGAGTGATTCTGATATTAACAAAGCATTAGTGACTAAAATTACTGCCCTTCCCAATGTATCATCCACTACTAACACAGAGCACTTATGATGCAATACTATTTAATGAAGAATATGGATGTCTTAAAAGCTTGTACTGTGCTTATACTGGAAAACATTCTGACTACGGGGCCTCATCTGACCACTTTGAAGCGTAAGATACTTTCTATACATGTACTGTTCCCCGAGGGTGATTTTACATACCGGGTATGAGTAGGCTGACTGTGTATAGTTCATAGGCACTTGAGGGATCATTACTCCTGGAAAGCCAGGGTAAGAATACGGCTGGGAAGAAAAGAAAAGACATCAATGGGCAGAGTTTTGTCTCTATTCCAACAGTCTTTTCTCTTTTAACCAAGCTCTGCACTGCACATTGCTACTTACATTATTTACATTACATTACTCTGAGTTCTGACATTCCATTTAGCCTAATTACTAACGGAGGACATCTACTGTGACTATGTGAGGAGAAAGATGCTGAGGGTGGAGGATGGAGCTGCAGAGAAGAGGAGAAGAGGAAGGCCTAGTAGGAGGTTATGGATGTGGTGAGGGCATGCAGGCAGTTGGTGTGAGAGAGGGAAGAAGATGCAGAGGATAGAAGGAGAGGGAGACGGTTGATCCACTGTGGCGACCCCTAATCAGGAGCAGCCGAAAGTAGATGATGACTAGAGGACATCTGACAAATTTGAACAGACAAAAAAACACCAGTATTGCCACATTTACAATCCTCAAAAAAGTATAGTGACCATTTATCACACATTTGATTTTGATAAACATCGTTCTCATGCTTTCCAGTTTTCCTATGAACAAAATTTTTTGTACCCAATGTATTATTTTATGTCAGAGCATTTTAGTGATTTTACATTTGAATTTAATAACCTTTAAGAAGGCAAGAACGAGAACATATTCATTACAGAATTAAAAGTTCAGGTCACTGAAATAATTCACTACGACAGATTAAAATGTTAAAATGTGACCTAGCATGACAAATAATTACAGTATATTAATCATTTAAAAATTACATTTCAATTAAGAACAAGTTAAAAATATATAATATAAATAGAGAATTACCTGTAGATACTGACCACCACCACCAAGCACAGGTGAGGGTGGGGCCAGGCTAGGAGGGCAGCAGGTACAGTAAACGTAAGGAGAGGGGCTCATCCACTGAGGTGGACCAATCAGAGGGGACTGGACAGAACCTTGATGAATTTTGAAAACACAATAAATGAGACAAAATATAATAGATGCATGTACCATGCTTACAAAACTTGTACATCATACTGAACACATGGCTGTTTCTTGTTTGCTTAGAACTGCAGTGAAACTTCACAGCACATCCAGCATCTATTAGTACAGGAAACATTTCTGATGCCCTCGTTGTTTAAAAATAAAATGATAACTTTAAATGTCAATCTGACCTCTTGAAGAGCAAAGTTCTGACACTACATAATATTTATTCAAATTACCTCAGGAAGGAACAGAAGAAAGACAGTGGAAAACAGACATGTCAACGTGCAGAGAAAAGACACACTTGAGTGTATGAGGTCGGTTTATGAATGATAAATCAAATTTACCCTAGTTTATTTAAAGTTTTGCCAAGCTGAGATAAACGTACTGTAATTTTATCAAGCAAGCACTTTTTTCAGTGTTTGAAGTATCTTTGAAGTATATATTTTCCCTTTTGATGATACATGTGCTGGTAGTTTTCACAGGATGTTACTGTTTTTGTCAGATTTTGGGTTATTTATAGTCGCAAACCACGTGTTGTCTTGAGTTGGGTGTGATAACAGCTGACTTTTATTGGTGGACGTATAAACAAGTAGGGACTCGCGCTAACGGCTCCATACAGTGAGCTAAACTAGCAGCAGTTTTAAGGCTTGGCCATGTCATTTAGCACATACAGCTATGCTCCCACTAAGGTGAACTATGGGAGTTGTAGGAATTAGGAATTAAGGGTCGGTTTCCCAGAAAGGGATTAAGCCTAGTCTTGGACTAACCTTTCCTTTTCAATGGAAAATCTCTACTCACAGCACCACGTAATCCAGGACTAGGCTTAATCTCTGTCTGGGAAATCGACCCTATAGGTTCTGAAATAAATCTGTTAAGTATCTCCAGAACTACACCACAAAATGTCCAAAAGACTAAAAGCACTTGACAGCACAAAAGGTGAATTTGTATGTGTCTGCACAACTAATAAACCCATGCTGGTAACAATTTTCATCTGTAATACAACTTTTTTTATAACAAAACATGACTTTTTTGATCCAATGAAAAGGCTAGATAATCTACTTCAAATGCTACTTCAAAACACTTTCTAGAGTGGAACAAAAGACAAAAAAAATATACATTAATGTTTCATCAGTAATAAGGCACAACTGGCAGAGAACTCTTCACTCTGAATAGCTATTCAACTGCATTTATCAAGTACTGTGACTTTTATGGGGGCTTTCCACTGACTGGTACCAGGTTGGTTTGGTTTGGTTCTACTCGCTTTTTTGCTTTTCCATAACTAAAATCTGGTACCCAGCACCATTCTTGGTACCACCTTGGCTGAGGTTCCAAGTGTGCCGAGCCGATACTAAATGATGACGTGTACATATTGGAGGTTACTGTTTGGTGGTTGCTATTGTTACGTCAGTGTTGCTGACTGAACCCAGACAAGCCGTCCAACAATTACCTCAGAATACAACTTTATCCGCCTCAGCTTTTTCACAGTGAGTGCATCGGGAAACTTAAATTATGAAACAAATAGCCACAAACCAAGGATAAGAAATTTCATCCATGCTGACGACTGTAATGATTCCAGGTTGTTTACCTCAGCTTAGAGCGCGCCGCTCGTGCTGCTTCCCAGAATGTTTGGGCGCTATAGCAACCAGTTGTAGTGGAAAACTGTAGGTCCGAAACAGAGTACAACCGAACTGAACCGAACCGAACTGGTACCAGTCAGTGGAAAACCCCCATTAGTGAAGCATCACTAAGGACAATATGCTTGCAAAAAACAGGGCATGGTCCCTTGGTATTAAACATGGTAACTTTTTCTGCCCCAGTTATGGCATGTCCCATGTACTGCTATATTAAAAATCTCAACTGACATGCTGATCACATTGTTTGGTTTTCTTGGTTTGGTCGAGGCTCTAGGTGCATACGTTCTTGCTAGCATATATATTTGGGGTTAATCCAAACTTACTGATGGAGGCTGTCTGATTGGAACTGCATTCAAACGCCAATTTCAGGGTCTAGTATCATTGCATGGAACAAGTCTCCTACTCCCTCATTTCACTTATTTATTGGTGTTCTGTCATTGTGACCAACCACTACCTTCAGTGTAAACGTACACTCAAATGTTGACCAGAGATCTGGTGCTGCTTGCTCTGAGTTGGAGTTTTGTGTTTCTCACTCTTCATGTGGGATCCAACTATTTTGATTCCCATTGTGCCACACTTTAAACACTTCTCCTTGTTGTCCCTAGTTGGCTGACAGTGTATCTGGTCTGTGAATCATGGCAAACAAACTAAAAACGTTGTTGGTTCTGTTATCCTTATCTGTGCAAAGTTATTACAAGACACATTTGATTAATCATTAAAAAAATTGCCAATTTTGAGATTTATAATTGCGATGACAGAAGAAATGTCACCATAAAATCTTATTACACATGTCTTAAAACCACGCAAGGTACTGATGCTAGCTCAAAATGAGTTTTATTAGTCACCTTCTGGTCCGTTGTCAGTTTATGGCCACAGGAGGCTGTTCGCTGGATACTCTTGGTTAGGTGAATATGCAGTGATAACACTGAGGTGTTTAAAAAATGCACACAGAAAAAAATAACACCTTAAAATAAAATTAAGGCTGATTAATCACACCACGTGACTTTAACCCGGTCCGGTGTTCTGTCGAAACAAGCTATCCGTCGAGATGTGCTACTGTGCCCTTCTGCACATGTGCCATTCCACAGTCTTGGGATTCAATGCTACCTTGCGTTGGATGCACTGGTTTACGGTGATTAATATCTCATGTACATGTACTTGTTTGCTCCTACACGCTGTCTTCAGTGCACAGTTCAAGCACATGTGAGTGTGTGTTGCTGCTCTGGGGTCTTTGCAGTCATTACATAAGCAATTTCCTCTAGGATCAATAAAGTTTTATGTTTCTAAAATGCCTTTTTCTGCAGTTTGCCGAATGCTATATGAAGCTGGGAAACATCAGCACTGTCCAGAATCACCACAAGCTGTAAGCATGGCACGACCTGAAGTAGCCTGTGCCCTGCTTCGATTTGTGCTATAGTACAATTTTTTGAAAATGCAGCATTAATCATCAGAACACCCGTACGTATATATACACACTGTCTTAAACTGCACCTTATAGACGGACTTAGTTTTATCATTGTTCTAGCTCAAGCTTTTTTTCCCCCTCAGCATGTTAGATCATATTTTTGATTGCTGTGCAGAAACAGTCATTAAACAAAAGAGATGACGAAAGTCTGTGATGTTGATTATTCTCTCTCACATATGCCAAAATTCATAGCTATACTTCTGCAGCATTAATGTGCGAGATTAATCTAGATTTGGGTGGTATGAAATCATAAAAAACTGGCGCGCATTTGCGTACCGCATGTGTCAACCCCTGTGTATGTATATATTAGTGGTGGGCCGTTAATGGCGTTAACGTGCTGCGTTAACGTGAGACTCTTATCGCCGATAAAAAAAATATCGCCGTTAATCTATTAGGGAGCTGGGTCTATATTATGCAAGCTATGATGACTTTCACCTTGA
>JBBPCY010025970.1:0-14486 GCA_037974405.1 Brachyalestes nurse | reverse complement strand
CCAAAATGGACTTGGAAACCTGGCTTCTTATTCACATCAGTGAGAGTTATTGCACCATGTTTCCATTTGATATTACAAGGTTTAAATCAGTTTGGGCCAGAAGAATTCCACCTTTTCCTCATAGTGGGAGGTCTGCTGTGAAGTGCCTGTCCCAAAGCGGTTTAAACCTCCAAAATTATCTGGGATTCCTGGCTTCTTTTTCAAATAAATCTGCACAATGCAGTGGAATATCTGCTGTGCTGGGATGTGTTCAATCTTAAGCACTGTTTTTAAGAATTAGTTAAATAAATAAACATAGACCACCACATGCAGTACTTAATTGTTAAAAGGTTTATTACATTTACAAGATGTGAGAATTGTATACTATGCTGCTTTCGCTACCGTGAACACTTCTCAAAATGACGGGGTGAATAAGGAGCTAAACGTATTCACACGCTGCCGGATTGGAAGCTGCGAATAAGGAGCCAGCTTCAGCCTCTTGGAAGCGGCTAAATACTTTCTCAAAGTTTTCAAACACTTGAGGGTCAACATCTTCTGAAAGAGCCGAAATAACTCCGACAGCCTCAAGAAATTCCTCCGCTTTACCCACCACATATTCAAGGTCAGCATCACCTGCTTCATTTTTGTTTGCAACTTCTAAAATCAAGTCCGCTTCATCCATGACTGCTAGTGCCATATCGAAAAGGACACAGCTTCAGACCAAAACAATCGTCTGAACAAATCACGGCAGATCAGCTAACTTTGATAGGCCAGACTGACATTAAAATTAATTCATGATTTGTGGAATGTTGCCAAGATGAAATAATTACTTAAATGTGTAATTAAATATTTAAAAGAGTAAATAAAAACATAATTAATTAAAAGTAGCTTTTTTAAACTTTTAAATTTTTTTTAATTATTTTTTAAACTGGGAAATAAAAATATTATGAAATGTGCAATATATAGCCTACATATTTAATGACACATTTAAGTATTTAATTAAACACATATTTATATATTTTATATTGGTAATCCTAACATTCCATAATATGTCAGTACTAGACTGTTCAATAAATGTTAATCCTGTGTGGCTTGTGACCTAGTCTGTGTAGTAAATTTCAGCCCATTGTGTAAATGAGTTTGACACCCCTGCATTAAAGCATTACCGCTTAAAACGTGTGCTACACTCGAATTTCTCTCTTTCCATGTCTTTAAATATTTAAATGTCCTTAATGTACACCTATCAACTTGGCATTGTTATGTCCCGTCAGCAGCCGCTAGAGGCTACCACATGTTTTGTTTTGGGTTGACAAACTTTTATTCTGAAGTGTGATGGGTTTGGTTTATCAGGTTCGGCTGTGTTTAGTTTGTGGTATATGCTTGTGTTCTGTTATTGGTTATAGGGTTTGAGTTTGAAGTATTTAAGGAGTTATGTTACTGTTTCCTTGTTTCCTGGTCAATCATCATATTTGGTCTGGTGTATGAATGATTTTGGATCCAGAGCGCATTGTGGACCCCTTAAACTCAACCTTGGAGGAGCTGTCTCTTTGGCTCGCTGATTGGCGAGACAGGAGATCCGAGGTTTGAAGACGAAAGAGGCGTGGGGGTCCACGTCGCTCACGTCTAACACCCATTCACCAGTGGCCCCGGAAGTCAGAGGCTTCCTCTGCAGCCGCCACTAAGCGAGAACACGCAGCTGCCACCAAGTGTGAGCACACAGCCACACAAGCAAAGCTCCCGCCATCCGCCCCAGCAGCTAAGCCATGTAGCCCAGCAGCTAAATCCTGTAGTCCAGCAGCTAAGCCCTGTAGACCAGCAGCTAAGGCCTGTAGCCCAGCAGCTAAGGCCTGTAGCCCAGCAGCTAAGGCCTGTAGCCCAGCAGCTAAGCCCAGTAGAGGGGCCTGTATCCGCAGAGGGTCCTGTAGAGGGGCCTGTATCCACGGTCAGGTAGGGCTCACGGGACGTTCCTCCACCCTTGGGATGGTTGGGAGGTCTGTTGGCTCACTGGTGGTGCGTCCTATGAGGATACTGTTAGCGGCTGCTAGAGGCTGCTACATGTTTTGTTTTGGTGTGTAAATGCCATAGTTCCCAGAGTCCTAGGTTTGTTTTGTTCGGCCCTCCTGCCATATGTTTGATTTTTCATTTAATAAAAGGAAACATGAAACATGGATGTCTACATATGCGCCTGCTGTAGTAGCCAGGAGAGAGAGGGGAACCGAGATAAGCATACACAAAAGGAAATTAGGAAAGTGTTTGCTAGATGTGTGACTTTGAAGAGCCCTGCACTGAAGCAATATTTTTCTCTCATTTGCGAAGACATCAGAATCAGAATCAGAACACTTTATCCCGAAGGAAATTGTATGTGTATGTGTGTAAATGATGTGTGAGTCTGTGAAGTCTAAAGAGTGTTCATCTGGAATCCAGACGTCCACAATCTCAGTCCTCGCAGGTGTCCTAGGACAAAGTAAGGAATTCAGAGCGTCTCGTTATCTCGTTCTCCAGGGGAAAGTAGTTTATCTTCAGCAATGGCCTTGGCTGAGGCCGGCGCCAGAGCCGAAGGGGGAGGGGAATGCCGAAAGAGAAAATGTAGTTTTGTCAAATTTGGGTCAATATATGCCAAGTGTAAAGCTATTAGTTTTTGCTGGATGTTTTCCAATTTGCAGTCCATAACCACAGTATGAGTACTAACAGCTCTACCCACCACCGTTTCAATCCAGCTGGCCAGTTTAGTCAAGTCAAGTCAAGAAGTTTTTTATTGTCATTTTTACCATATACACAGTACATAATAAAACGAAACAATGTTCCTCCAGGACCATGGTGCAACACAGGAGCAGAATAGAACAGAACACAAGTGCAGACAGGACAGAACACGAGCAACAATACAACTAGACGAGACAAGACAACATTCAGTGCAATTGACAATGGCTACATTTAGGATAAATACAGTATTGACCGGTACTGTATTCAAGCAGCAGAGGTGTGCAAGAATACAGAACAGAGTTTACATGTGCAAAAAATGCAGGACATCAATAAATGTGCAATTTTAGAACAGTAATAAATATACTTGTGCAGTTTGTAACATAGTAAAAACAATGACAGAGAATGTCATATTTTATACAGAATGTGTAGTATAAAAAAAGAAGAGACTATTTTAACTGGTTATTAAAGAGTTGACCAAGAGAAGGAGAATCACTGGCCACTGCACGAAATCGAACATCAGACATTTTAAAAGAATTTTCTGTTGTAATGCCCACTGAGATTGTTCTTGAAAAGGGAAAGCAGACAGTTGTATATGTTTCTATTCTCAAAATGTTGCTGCCATTATTGAGTAACGGAGACATTTTAGATAAGGCTATGGCAGTTGAACCAAGTGCAGCACAAGTTTTTACATCTCACAGAGACAATTCCTTCTTTGCTGTGGACTGTCATGTTCAGGCTTGGCAGGCTCAGGTATAAGGCACAAATGCAGACCGACATCTTGTGGGGTTTCTTTGTCTACAAAGTAAAGAGGCTTGGTGGCCCAAAACACCAACACAAAGGAAAACCTGGCAAACACTAACTTAGCATAGGGTGATGGAGAACTGACAACTAAGAAGAAATACATGCAGGCTTTTAAACCTAACACAAACACTTGATACTTATGGCAGTAATGATCAGTGCCTCATCCTGACCAGCTGAGCTCAGGATGAGGCCACGCCCTCAGTTAACCTAAAAGTCCCCCTTTAGTCCTGAAGCAGCAGCGACCTCCAGTGGCCACTGACTGGGGATGTTACAGTACCCCCCCCCACAAAGGGGCACCACCCAGGGACCAGTGGCTGCTCTAAGACTACAAGGGAAGCTCAGCTTCCTCTAATATGTCAGAAAATAAAAGCTGAAATATGTAGTATTTATATTGCTTTTGGGTCGAATTCAATTTCATGACTATCTCGTTCAGGATCAGGTATTTATTGTAGATTGTTTGACGTGATTTTCATACGTTTCCATGCAGCTTATTCAGCACATTAAACCCAACAGAAGCTCAGCTTGACAGGAGCTCTATGGAGGGGCGCCGAAGAGCTTTTTTTACTGCAGAAAGGCTGGACCGTGATGGGATAAATGCACCAAAATCGTCACTTCCAGGGAAGCTCAGCTTCTCTGGGAGTGAATAGAGCAGTAGGCGGGCCAAGACGCTGGGCTGCTGCATGATGATTGGAGGAGCTGTCTAAAGGACGGGACCACTTTTTGATTGACAGCACGTTTTCAGTTTAAGGTGAACTGGATGACTGGAAGTGTTCATTTGTCTGCGCAGGGTCATTGAACATGCAATCAATGATGGTCTTCACATTCAGTTTTTAAAACACCATTAAACAATAAATAACAGGGTCTTTCCGAACCGTCTAATTGATGTGACTTCCTTGCTGGTCATCAGGAGCTGGCATTCAAGGGGCGTGATGTATGCCTAAAATGAGCTTCCCCTGTTTGAAAGACTAGCAGCCGCCACTGCCAGGGACATCCAAACCAGGGCAATGGACCCAAAAAAACAAAAACAAAAACGAAAGGAGGAGGCTGGGTGGGAAGCGGCCAACAAAAGGCTCCTCCGATCAATTCGGGGCCAAGGCTCCACTCGAGGCTTCTTCCCTGCAGCATGTGTAGCATCGGCACAGGATGCTGCTTCAGGCAAGGAGCTGGCACAGGGAATCACTGGAGGTGAGGAGCCAGCACTGGGGGTCGCTGGAGGTGAAGAGCCGGCACTGGGGGTTGCTGGAGGTGTAGCATCGGCATGTGTAGCATCGGCACAGGACGCTGCTTCAGGTGAAGAGCTGGCACAGGGAATCACTGGAGGTGAGGAGCCAGCACTGGGGGTTGCTGGAGGTGAGTAGCTAGCACTGGGGGTCGCTGGAGGTGAGGAGCCGGCACTGGTGCTGCACGCACCTCAGGAGAAGTAGGGGCTTCTCAGCCCTGCTGTATGGCTGCACGCACCTCAGGAGCAGTAGGAGCTTCTCAGCCCTGCTGTATGGCGTAATGGTTCTGCGTCGCTTCAGCTTGGTCCTGGGGTGCAGTGACTTGACTCTGCTCTGCAGCAGCTGCTGCAGCTTGGCGTGAGAGTGGAGCTTCCGCGCTCGGGGTCAAAGCTGGCTGGCCCAAAGGCGGAGCTCCATGGCTCATGAGCAGAGCTTTCGTGCTTGGGAGCAGGGCTTCTTGGCTCAGCCGTAGCTCTTCAAGCCGACTCACCTGAGTCCGGGTTTCCTCCGCGAGCCTCTGGATCTCCACCTTGGGGTTGGGTGTTATCACTAGCAGCTCTGTAGTTGTCCGGGCCAGGTCACAAAGCAGCCATGCCTGAGAGGCTGCGTAAAACCTGGCCCAACCCTCTGCATCTCCCCAAGGCTTTTCCTCCACGCCCCGCTGGTCAGTTCTTCTGTCACGTTCAGGCTTGGCAGGCTCAGGCATAAGGCACAAATGCAGACCGACATCTTGTGGGGTTTCTTTGTCTTTATTATAAACACAAAGTAAAGAGAGTAAAAACTAACACAAAGGAAAACCTGGCAAACACTAACTCAGCATAGGGTGATGGAGAAATGACAATTAAGTAGAAATACAAGCAGGCTTTTAAACCTAACACAAACTCAAAACACCTGATACTTATGGCAGTAATGATAAGTGCCTCATCCTGACCAGCTGAGCTCAGGATGAGGCCACACCCTCAGTTAACCTAAAAGCCCCCCTTTAGTCCTGAAGCAGCAGCGACCTCCAGTGGTCGCTGACTGGAGGATGTTACATAGACAAGTTCTGGATTGTCCTTTTCTTGTACATAAAGGATTTTGATGTATCAAATCCTTTGGGAAACTCCAAGAACAAACACAAGTTATGTGCTGTGTACAGAGTTGGACAGTAACAAAGTACATTTACTTGAGTACTGTATTTAAGTACAGTTTTTGCGAATCTGTACTTGAGTCCTTTTTTTCTAAACTTTTAACTTTCACTTCACTACATTTGAAAGAGAAAACCATACTTTTCACTTAACTACATTTCTATCAAGGTTCTCGTTACTCGTTACCTTCAGTTCTGAAGGGTGTTATTGTCTCACTTTTCTAAAACATGATTGTTTTTTAGCAGATTGGTTTTTAACAGCCTATCAGAAATCACCAGTAGTGTTACGTCACATCTGTAGGCTGTAACACTGCAACGGCAGCATTTCTCAAACACAGTCAATCAGTGGTGGGTAGTGTTGTGCAGGTCGGCTTTTTTTTACACCCGCCCTAAACCGACCCGTCAGGAGATCCAAACCTCCCAGCCCAACCTGCAAAAATACATGTGGATAATGACCCAAAACTCAAGGAAAAAAACACCAGTGATCATTTTGATCAATAATGAAATGCATTTTGTGACTTTTGCATTTTGTATCTGCCTGCACGCACCCACGATATTTTAGAAGTCCCTGTGGGTCACGGTTCGACCTGCACATCACTAGTGGCAGGAGAATGGGCAGAGACAGAGACAGTGACACTTCATGCCCGCATCAATGGCCATATTTAGAGTCAATGTTTAAGTTTACGAAAAAGAAGAAAAAAAAGCATGTGCCATTCCATCTGTATTTACAGCTGTTCTGTTGTCAGCTTCAGTTGTCAACTTCGTACAAACACATACCTTTTTTTAATGTGTAGTGTACAATTTATAAAAAAAAGACTGGTTTTCTTTATAAATTCAGGTTGTGTTTCTTTCTGTAACATTCCACCTATTCTATCTACTCCTTATGCTACATCTTCTACAAGCAAGTTAGATGCATTAGGTTTTGTAAGTGTGGTGACAATAAATCAACAATGCAGTGAAATATGTATTTTAATACTTAAGTATGTTTGGAAGCAAGTACTTCAGTACTTTAACTTAAGTGAAATTTGACTGTATGACTTTCACTTGTATTGGAGCAACATTTGACTAGTGGTATCTGTACTTTCACTTAAGTAATGAAGTTAGGTCTCTGCTAAATAGTGTGTTATATTATACACGTTATTAAATGTGTAGGATTCAGTTTGGGACCCAACACTACTGAATGTATTTCTAATTGGTGTGTGCCAGATTGTATTACACACACTATTTTATATATACAATTTATTGCTAAATAGTGTGCTATATAATACACACAATACATTTCTAATTGTAGTGTACTGTATTTGTATTTTAAACACTTTCTAGTGTGATAGTATGCAGTTTGGGACACTACAGTACTGAATACATTTCTGATGGTTGTTTGCTATATTGCACACTATTTTATACATACTATTTACAGCACACATTATACACATTATTTAGTGTGGTAGGATGCAGTTTGGGACAAAATTCACTGTTGAATGTATTTCTTATTGTTGTGCACCAGATTATACACACCATCTTGTGTGGTAGTACTCGGTTTGGGAAACAACCTCCTTGTTGCTTTTTTTATTGGATTGCTCTTTTAAATCGTTTTGGATTGTTTTATTCATCTGGTTTGCTGGTTGTCTGTGAAGAAACAGTCCTGTTTTTGCCCTCACCGTTATCCAGGAACAGAGAGGTACAGCAATAAAGTTAGTACACTAACTAGTGTTCACAGAGCTCAGGGTAAACCTGTTGAATTTATCAGAGTTTCACTTTAAATTTGCACGGAAAATGTACTGCAAACGCATGTACCTGCCTACTGGGACAAAAAAACAGCCCTGGCATTTTGGGGGCAGAAGGCCCAACACATACAATTATGCACACCACCCATCTTTACGCTCCAATGAATGTGTATACCAACAAAGCAGTATTTAATAAAAGTCATATTCAACAAAGTCGTATTCAATACATTGTGAGCTTACCCAGTCCAAAAATGTTGCAACTGAATTCTGCATGTGTGCACATGTGACAGAGAGAGATTCTAAAAGGTGTGGATGTCTTTCATGTCTGTATATTGTTCATAAATACCTACACAAAAGCTGCCTCTAACACCATGCCCCAAAAGTTGCCCCCTACTCACCCCACAGCCAATAACAATGAACTGCTGTCTCAACGTTAACGTTGATGAATGGTGGTTAAAAACTGTTCTCACTTTCAATAAGACGATTTAGTCCAGCATGGAAGAAGAACTAACATAAATGTCTATTGTTTTAGTCTGTGTACACAATGTGCTATAAGTAGCCGTTCTCCTAGCGATAACACTGACAATATTGTTCGTTTATTTCACCAGCATTCAAAATTGTAACAAGGCAAACTAGCGCGGCCGTAAAACAATTGT
This sequence comes from Brachyalestes nurse, assembly GCA_037974405.1. Taxonomy (NCBI): domain Eukaryota; kingdom Metazoa; phylum Chordata; class Actinopteri; order Characiformes; family Alestidae; genus Brachyalestes; species Brachyalestes nurse. Next base: position 6,280 of record JBBPCY010025970.1, on the reverse strand, counting down.
TTTGTTGGTGTGTTATCACCATAACTTTGCAAACAGCTAGTTTATATACCTCCACTGTCTAGTACGACACAGATTTGCCAATGGTGGTTACTGGGTTCCATTACTCATAACTTAGCTTAGGTGTTCTGAACGCGGTCTAGCCTACCGCAGGTTCACTGCTGGTGCCGCCACCATCATCAGCTGATGAAGCCCCGGTAACTTCGGCTGTCTGTAACTTCGGCACTTTTGGCAGTGTCTGCCAAAAGTGCTAATTTTTTTTTCTCTCTTAGTTTCTCTGCGGCCCCTTTACACTTTCTCTCTCCATCTCATCCGCTGACCAGTGTTGCCAGATCTTAAATGTTGAAGTATCATACCAGCAGCCTAAAATTATCGTATTTTGGCCGCCAGTCAGTCCGCCTATCTACGAGTCTTATGGGCCGGTCAGACCGTTTATTCATTTACTTATAAATAAATTAAGGGTCTTGCTCAGGAACCCAGTGGTGATATGCAGTGGAAATTTCCTCGCTACTAAATATTCCACAGTCAACTGTTAGTGATATTGTAAAAATGTGGAAGCAACTGGCCACGTAAGACCACAGCAGGGACAGCTAAGCATGCAGAAGTCGCCAACTGTCTGCAGAGTCAATGGATACAGACTCCAAACTTAATGTGGCATTCAGATTAGCTCAAGAACCATGCATAGAGAGCTTTAAAGAAAGTGCTTCCATGGCTGAGCACCTGGGTTTGGAAGTTGCCAGGAGAACGGTACTTGCCTGACTGTATTTAGAGTAGGATGTCATTAAAGCTCATATGTGTGTAAAGGTAGGCGGGAGAGGCAGCAGAGTGCACCTGCATACAGAGCTGTGGATGGATGAAGGGGCGGATCACCTGTACGCAGGGCCATGGATGCCAGGACAGCCCAGACAGGATGGAGATCAGAAAGATATGAAAGAGGGACTGCTGTTTTATTTAGAAGATACTACACCTATCACTGTATGATCCAGAAATCCTATAAGCAAGTCTGTTTAAGATTACCCAACACAGTTTGAGGCAGATGTGTGATGTAGGAGTACAGTTCTTATTTATGCTGTTCTGGCAGCCATTAGCCACATGGCTCCAGTGCAAAATTAAAAAAAAAATGTGTGCTTTACACTTAGCTGATTGTGTTCATTAGAGCAAGTCAAAGCATCATAATCAAGTTAGCGATTTTGCTCTGAGATCTCCAAGACATCCCATGTCCCCTAACCAGGTCAGCGCTCACCAAACTCTACCGGAAAGCTTTCTGCTTGTAGCAGGTCACCAACCCCATTAAGGTAGAGGCAGTAGAAAGCACCTGCATCCAGAGCAGTGGATAGGCAGAGGTGCAGATCTCCTGACCACCGTGGCCACAGCCATCACAACAGTCCCAAGAGGATGGAGATTAGAGAGGTATGAAACAGGAATGCTGTTTTATTCATAAGATATTACATCTTTTGCTGTATGGCCCAGAAACCTTATATGCAAGTCTGATTGAGATTACGCAACACAGTTGAGGCTGATGTGTGATGTGGGTGTACATTTCTTATTTATGTGTTAATTTGTCTAAGCCGTTGCTTTGATAAAGCATTATAGTCAAGTCTATATTTTTGTTCTGTGTCTCAGAGATCTCCAAGACATTCCAGGTCCCCTTATGCAGAAGAGGCGGGACAGAGACAGAGGCTGAGAGCGACAATGAGAGAAGGGCTAGCTGTAAAGAACACCCTCACAGAGGACGCCATGATTCCTCTTCTCCATCTCCGAACCAGCCACGGGACAGAAGATGCAGCGGGGAGAGAAAGTGCCTCAGAGAAGAAGGCATGATTCATCATCTTCCAAACATAAAAAGGCAGAGAAGCCTGGAGAAAAAATGTGAGAATGAGAGGAGAAAAAGAGACAAACCCCAAAAATGACATGACTTGTCCTCATCATCTCCATCACTCTCACCAGGACACAGCAGAGAAAGAGAGAAAGGGTCTTCCCTCATGGCCCCTTCAGTCAGGGGCTGAGACAGATGAAGGGACAGAGACAGGGACGTCCCACCCAGTCGAAAAGACAACAGACCGATTCAGAGTGCTGACTCCAGTGAGTCCACTTTGCCTGGCCAGCGCTCCGTACAGAAAGCACAAAGAACATGAGCGCTAAAAAGAGTGCATAAAGGAGAGAGAATGAAAAGAACAGAGAGAAAAGGAAGAGTGAACGGGAGGAAGCAAGGAGGCAGGAAGAGAAGAGAAAAGAACAAATGAATGATCAGGAAAGAGGGACAGAGAGAAAAGCTTTCCAGTCCTTCACCAAGCACTCCAAAGAGAGACGCTCCGGACTAAACGGAGCAGCAGCAGTGAGAGCAGCAGGGTTGAAGCAACAGTGACAATTCATCTTTATCATCCTCATGCTTCTACGTTTTTCTTTCTCCTCCATCATCTTCCCCCATTATCATCTTCATCCTGAACGAGAATCAGAATGCTTCAAGCGGTGACAGGGTGCCTCATGCCCTCATAGTGCAGGATGTGGTACAGAGAAAAGAGAATGAGAAAAGGATGAGGAGACAGAGAGATACAGCTTGGACAAGGAGTGGAATGCTTATTGACATCCGGAGATGGGAACCACCAAGTGATAGGAGAAATGATGACACTGCTGCATTCTCCTAAGACCAAAGCGAGGCAGTAGGAGTCTCAGAGCAAACAGACTGCAGCCTGCTCCCAATCTCCTGCCTGTCAGACACCACCCCTGCAGTATCAGGAACCCCTCCGCTCACCACCACACTCATCCCCCCTCGCCCAGCCCCAGACAGAGAGGCAGGAGACCCTTTCCATCCCAGCAGCTCACCTCCCTCATGTTGGGAGAACAGCAGGTAGCGCTTCAAAGAGAGAGAGAGAGAGAGAGACAGAGGCAGGGCAGGTATCAGAGACAGAGGGCAAGAGCGCTTCAGAGGCAGGAAGATGCGAAGCAACAGGTCTCAAAATGCTTGGATAGCAGTTTGCACTTGCACTGCATTATGAATTGCATTTGGTGGTGTGCAAAACTAAGCAAATGTCCACCTGTAGCTTTTCTTTTCCTTAAAATTCCCTTTCCTTCTTTTAGGTCACGTCATCCCAGTGGCATCGCCATAACTGATCGCAGTCCAGGGAACAGGGAAAAGGAGAACAAGAAGGAAAGAGACAGAGAGGAAACCCGCTAGCAAGAGAAGGAGTGTGAGCAACAGGAAAAAGAATGTAAGAGAGAAGGAGAGAAAACAAAATCGCCCCCACATCGCTCTTCCTCAAAAGGCATTCAGTCCTCCCAGCTGATCCGGATACAGGTTCCGCTCAAGAGACCAGCCTCAACACCCCAAGTCCAACCGGTAACCAATCTTGAGCAAAAGAGACATAAATGGCAAGAACAGAGGGCCAATCACCAGTAGCTCAAAACTACAGGCAAACAGTCAGAGAGGATAAAGCTGTGAATGGCAGCCCAGGGAAGGTCATCTCAGTGCCACAACAAAACACTTTGAGTGGTTCCAGCTCTCTATCATCCTCTTCGTCATCCTCATCCTCGTCTTCAGACACCTCTGACTCCAAGATGGAGAAAGTTGTAGGGGTGTAAATATGAATTTAACTGAAGGTAGCCAGTCAGCTGCATGGATTTTGCAAAGCTACAATATTCATGTTCAGTGTCAAAAATACAGTTATTGAGCTTGATGTATTCTGCATTGTCTGTATTTCTCCTTAAAGCAAATAGTTATTTGTGTTGGGCTGTATTTTTACAAGCGGTACAGAGTTGTCTGAGAATAATCAGAATAATCTGATTGTATTTAATTGCACTGAATAGCTTTCCTACAAATCAGAGTAGCTGATAGGGTTACATACTTAGTAAGTTTTAATGATGAAATGAGCAGATGGACTGATCAATGGATCTCATTCAACTTCCAAAAAGTGGAAAGTAGACGAAATGAAGACTAATGCAATTCATCATATAATATAAACTTTCATTGTCTGAGAGTTCCAGCAGATTTGCTGAGAGATTCTAGATCACTCAACTACTTCCTCCTGTCTCACAGATCAGGCCTGAGCACTCACCTCCTTCTAGACAGTAAGAAATAAGGTGCAGGTCAAAAGCATCCAAAATGTATTCAGGGGTTAACTGTACATCACCCCTCTTTTGTCATTTTACTCTTTCCTCTTTTCCCTCCCCTCCTCAAGTGTGCCATATGAATGCCGCAGGACAGACTAAGCTGTGAACTAGACCTGGGCAAAAATAAAAAGTCTTGCAAAAGTAATATTTAAAAACTTTTTATGAGCAGTGAGTATTGTTTCACATTAAAATTACCAAATACAAATAACAGTATGCAGTAATTAGAAATGTTATGTTCAGTATATCAGTGTGTTCCATTTTGAAGCCCACTATTAGTTGTTGTCCCCTCCATGAAATAGCAGATGGTTGAGTCGCTTTAAAAATTACGCGTTGGAGAGAGAGTCTGTGACGTAACATGTATGGAGGGTGAAAAAGCTCAAAAAGCTTAGTTATAAAAAAGATGTGTCTCACTGTTGTGGTTTAATTAAAAATAATCAGCCTGTCCTTAACCATAAATGGTTTGGTAAGACCCAGGACGTTCATGCCCTCCTATGGTGCAATGATTATGTGTCAGCCTGTCAATCAGAAGATTTCTGGTTCGAGTCTGCAGTCGGAACAATTTTTTTATTACAAACTCTTTTTGCCCATAAAACCAAAGTTTGTGTGTCTTCTTTTCTAGCAACCACGTAAGCACACTTTGCATATTCTAGTGGAAATGCATCTAGTTCTATATCAGCAAGGTGTTAAGGTGTTAAGGTGTTCTCTGCCAGCTTAAGAAAAAAACTGAATGCAGTTTGAAATGGTTAAGACAAGATTTAGGGGTATATTTATTGAAAAGATTAAGGGGATCATTGAGTTTGTTAGCAAAATAACACTCAATGATTACAAACTAAATTAGGAAGGCGAAATCTATTTTGTATTTGTATTTGGAATAATGAAGTATTCCATCAAATTGCTCTTTAAGATGTAAATCTACGGAAAAGTATTGTCAATATTTAGACTTTCTTATTCAGTATCTAACTACATATGTGGGAAAACAATCAGGTTTGGATGCTAGAAATGGAAAATAAATCTACAGCTGAAGGGATTGCTTTGATTGGGATGGACACTTTTAAATGAAGCAGAATCATAAGAAAGAGAAGGTTAATCTCATGGTCAAACTGATTTAGCTGTTGAGAATCTTGGTGGGCTTCTGGCTACACTCATGTGAGAGGCATTCTTAAAAGAGGTTGTAACTTCTCATTGATCACGTAACAAATGACTTTAATGAAACTCTTACGACTGGATTTAAACAGTAAATCCACAACCCTTGGAAATCTCGTCAGTTCGTAGGAAGTTCTTGACCCGAGAGCCAAAGACTCATCAGGCCTGAAAGTCTATACTTCAGTTGTCCACAAAGGCGAAAGTCCAAAGAAACTGGGTTCTCTAAAATAACTACCTGACCTTAAAGGGCCAATATTCACTTTACTTGACTTTAGGTTTAACTTTCAACATTTCTTTTGGGCTGATGCAAAAAAAAAATAATACAGTTGAAATGTATTGTTACATCACCATTTTCATCCCCTCTTTTTGTAAATGATGTTTTGTTTGGGTGTCCTAAAGGCCAAACCACTCCTTATAATCAAATATATGCTGAATAGGCAGATATATATACATATTTATTAATGTTATTTTCGTAATCATGGTTTCTAATTAACCACTAGTTTTTCACACATGAACCCCAATACAATCCCAATATAATCCACTCTGTACCTGGTTGGTGGTGTTTGCTTAACGTCACCAAAAGTCTTGAATCATTTCTGGAATCCTGTTTTTCTGACAGTGCTCTAACTGGATCATCAAGTATAAAAAGATAATATGGCATTTACCATGTAAACTGTGAAGGTGCTCAGACCAGCAACCATAAAAAGCTGTACAAACATCAAACAAAGCATAGGAACACAAAGTGACAGCATAATGAAAGCCTGTGAACCTAGAGCCACTTTGTTTGGGTGGTGGGGCTGAATTTTTTGGTGCCATATAGCAGGCCCGGGCCTAACAAATTTGGTGCCCTAGGCAAGATTTTAGGTGCCGCCCCCTGCATCACAGTGAATTCCATTGCTAGTGTGCATATACTCACAAGAAACGGAATAGCTTTGTCTTTTGACATTCTTTTATTGAAATAAACCTTTTGCAAAACGGACCTCCAAGTCCTTCCTTGTTGCCATGTGAGCATTATGTTCCTGGCTATCCTCAT
>JBBPCY010025959.1:0-14487 GCA_037974405.1 Brachyalestes nurse | reverse complement strand
TTGCTATCTTTCTCTTTGTTTAGCTATATTTCTCTCTCTCTCTCTCTCTCTCTCTCTCTCTCTCTCTCTCTTTCTCTCTCTCTCTCAGGGTTTCAGTCTCAGGATTTTGATTGGGCTGATTATTTGAAATATACCAGTACAGAAGCTGCTCCAGAGGCCTGTTTCCCCAGAGTAAAAACTTTTTTTCCTTTCACATAAACTGTATTTCTACAATGATTACAATGATTATCAGACTGAATTGTCTGATTCATTTTTATGTTAGTTTTGCGTGATGTGCAGTGATTTTGGTACAGAAACACTAGTTTTTGTTTTTTTAAGCCAGTCTGGCTGTTTGCCTAAAATTTTAATAGTTAAAAGGTTAATAGTGAAGACTCTCCTTGACATTTTTGAAACCAAACCCTTCATCACTCATGCTGATATTGCCTCCTACACTCTGGAAATATCTATGTGCTAAGAACCAACTGAAAGAAATGGGTCCCCTCATCTTCTGGTACTGACAGTGTATGAAGGATAAATAAAAAAATGCATTGTGTGAGAGAGAAAGGAAGTGAGAAACAGACAGACGTTATGCATGCAGATGATGTGTGTGTAAAAGAGAAAGAGTGCAGTTTATTACTAAAAGTAGATTTTAGGGGTTCACTTCTTTATCTGAAATAATTTGGACTATTAGGTATTTGCAGACAGGAAAATATAATAATGTGTGCCCAGACAGACACACTCACACACAGGATGTATAACTGATGCATATGTATTATATGTATTATATATACAGTGCTGTGCAAAAGTCTTCAGCCACCCCTCATTTCTTCACAAGTGTCTTATCTTTGGCATATTGATAAGAAATGGGAACAGATGTTTTACTACAACAGGCAGCTTAAAGATAAAGGTGCCAAGACAAAGATGGTCCAACCACTCAGTAAAAATATAATAATAATAATAATAATAATAATAATTTATATGCCTTATGTGTTACGCAAATGTATGTCTACCGTTTTATTGTTGTATTCTTACAGTATCGGGAGAGTTTTGTGAAAATCCTGCTGTTATTGCTGTTTTCTCCTGGGATGTAGTGTGTGTGTGTGTGTTTGCAACTGAAGGCTTGTTATGCCAATTACTGTAATTTTTCTAAATAGTGAATAATAGTGCCAGCCTGTTTCATTTGATTCAAAATGAATAATTAATATTAAAATACATTTTTTTGGCTTTGCTCATAATCTCATTGTTTGTTTACATTGATTTTGAGCTCTTGCTTTTGTTTAATTAGCCATGAGGGATTTAGCCGCTGAACCATTTTTGTGCTTAACATGCATGTGTGATGGGGGGGAGGGGTATAAAGGAGGTATGTTGTGCTAAAAAATAAAAACATGGTATGGGTTTGTGTGTGTGTGTGTGTGTGTGTGTGTGTGTGTAGGCCTCTCTCAGTAGGGGATTCTGTAAGGACATGTGGCTGGAAGCAGTGAATCCCCTGGAGCCGGCAGAACTCTGCGCTGCACGAATCACTCAGGTCAAGGGTCAGCTCCTATGGCTTAGATATGAAGGTAAGAGACTGCTCTGTGTATGTGTGTGTGTGTGTGTGTGTGTGTGTGTGTGTGTGTAGTGACTTGCACATTACTTTCAATAATAATAACAATAACAATAATAACAGCTATCTTAATATCGATCGCCAAATAAGAACCCTGTATTTTAGTTATACTGGAGAAAAATCTCTTTGAACAGGATTCAACAAGCTATGCCAACTAATATAACCCTTTTTTCTGTTTTTTTCCATAACAGTGTCAAATACATGATGCATTTACTTTATGATTTATACAATCCAATTTCAGAATATTCCAAGTTATTTGAAGGTGTTGTCCAAGTATTCATTCCACTCAAGCAGAAGCACGCTTGTTGTTTTTTAAACCAACAGGTGAAATGTGAGCTTTTGCTTTGTTAGGATTAGACCCTCAGCCACACTAGCTCTCGGCAGATAAAACTGCCGCCTTTCCTTAAGTCTTGTGTATGTTTCTCAATACATTTGTATACGTTTAAAGTCATTAGATTTATATCTAACACTGTACAACTGCCAAAACATTTTTGCTGATTTGACACCTGTGTTGAAACTGGAAACTGTGTTCACTCTATGGTTATCAGATTTCAAATTTAAATTCATGTATATATAGAGGACGGGGAGAGAGAGGCATATTTAGTTCAGGGAACTGGGATGACCATTACAAACAATTGATTAGGTTTTTTTGTATACATATGACCAGGACTTTGTTTTTTCAAGTAAGGAGTCTTATGTCATTTATCCAAACAAGCTTTCCAGGGCAAGCAGAAGCCCCAGGACATCACAGATCCTCCACCACAATTAACAGCGTGGATTAGATTTTTTCTGTATAATCCTCCTTTTTTTTACAAGAAGTCCACCTTGAGTGTTTGTTGACAAAAAGCTCAGTTTGTGTCCCACCTGACAAAAAGACTCACTTTTAAGTTCTGGGAACATCTAGCCAACCCTAGATGCTGCATTAGTGATTAGTTAAAAGAATCCCGGAATGACTTCTGTATTATTTGTTAGCATAAAGGTGAAGTCTAACTCTACAACCATGATTTTTTTGTCTCTGGCAAAGTTCTCACTGTTTGTAAAGGGGGAATAAACATGTGTTTTTTTAGCTACATTTCCATGTAAAATACAACTATCAATTTTTCGGCACTATCGAGAGAACATGAAGAAAGTACGTTTTGGGATGGTGAAATACCGCTGTACTCAGAGGCGGGAGGTTGGAAAGTAGCCAATCCAGGAATGTTATTCATTTCTCCTTGCTGCTGATTGGCCGCTGCCCTGTGACGCATCTTGGCACCTGCATTCCCGCATCAGAACAGTTTCCCGTGTGGAGCGTCTAGAGTGTTTCCCTGAGTGTTCTCGTGTTTTTCGTTTTTGTTCTTCTTAAAGCCCTGTATTTTTATTACTGTAAATTAAATTAATTTATTACTGTATTTCCCTGCTTATACCAAGGAAAACGGGCTTGCATGAATTACAGTACAGTCTATACAGGGATAACATCCGTATTTTACATTCTAGCACTGCAAGACAGCAGTTCAGTGTAAACTGTACACTATGGATATGGGTTTACCTTTACATTTAAAATGAAATTTAAGTTTTTGGGTGTATATTTGGGGGCATATTAAGAGTTTACACTATAAAAATAGGCATTTTTAGGCATTTTTTTTACCACATCACAATTTGCGGGTGCTCTTGAAATTTAAAATAAATGGATTTCAGTGTTTAGATATAAATGAAAATCTGTTCGTTTTTTTTTTATCACTGTTATTTTATTACTCTTATTGTGTGTGTTCATCTTTCTGCAGGACTGTCCAAGCCTCTTCCAGAATGTATAGTCGATGTGGAAAGTATGGACATTTTTCCTGTAGGCTGGTGTGAAGCTAACAGCTATTCACTAACTGCCATACGGAAGGCTGTCTGTGAGTTTTTTCTTTCTGTTTCTCTCTCTTTCTCTCCGTCCCTTCCTTCCTCTCGTCTCCTCTTTTTCTCAGTCTGTTCCCCTTTTTTTTCTTCTCTCTCTCTCTCTGTCTCTCTGTCTGTTTCTCTCTCTCTCTCTCTCTCTCTCACACTCACACACACACGCACACTCACACACACTCTGGCTATCTCTCCTAAATGCCCATTTGTGCGTGCGTGTGTGTGATACATAGCCTTTCTGGAATCTAGAATCAGCTTGTGACATTAATATTATTTGTTGTGTTATTTAAAAATAATGTACATATTGCAGTAAGGCATAATATAAAATATAATGTAATGTAATATAAAAAACATACTAAATATTAGATTTTTTTCAGGTCAGTCTCAAAAGAAGATTGCAGTGGTGCAGCCAGAGAAACAGTAAGTTTACTGGAAACTGTAAAAGGCTCTGCTTTTACCAAAATTTTAACCCACGCTGTTCCTATTGTCCATACCCACTTTCAGAATACTCTAGTATTAATGGAACTATGACATCAGCTGTTTAATCCCCTGAAGGCCTGGCCTTGCGTAACACTTATCCTAGACTCAACACATTTCTGTTTCATTCCTTCCCTTTGATACGTTGTCCTAAAAGCCTTTCAGTGCTGTTTCATGGTTGAAAGTTGCTACTATAGGATCCAATTTCAGTTTCACATGCATACATCTTCAAAATGATAACTATAAAAGGAAGATGACTGTAAAAAATGTTAACGCTCATTGATAATGTGATATTTTATTCCATGTTATTTTGAACCACACAGTATAAATGACAGCTAGAATTATCAACTGGTGTTAAAAACAATGAAAGGAGTTTGTTATAATGAAAGGGTTTTGATATAATGATGACAGAACTACATAAACACTGTAGACAATTTGTTTACAATAAAATCTATACAATTTAACTTAACAATGTCAACTTAACTATTGCTTTATGGATGGACACGATCTATCCATCCACTGATGTAGCAGTGAGAATTAACTGCAAATGCTGTGTTGTGTATTAAATCTGCTCAATGTGCTGATTAACTTGCAGGTTGGCTCCTTCACTTGTGGAAAATGTCTCGATGCCTCTTGATCTTTGCCAGACTGTCACAGTGGACACAGGTGTTTATTCTCTCTCTCTCTCTCTCTCTCTCTCTGATTTCTTTTTCAGAGGATGCACTGTGCGTGTATAACATGTACTGTTTTAAGAGTTTGACGGTAAATATTGTGGAGTCATTTTACAGGCTGACAGTAATCACTGTGTATGTGTGTGTGTTTGTGTGTGTGTGTGTGTGTGTGTGTGTGTGTTCCTCTTTCTTACAGCTTCTGTGAATGGAAAGTACTGCTGTTCGCAGATCTTTGTAAATCATCGCTGTTTTTCTGGGCCATACCTCAATAAAGGCAGAATTGCTGAGCTGCCTCAGACTGTCGGGCCTGGCAAGTGTACGCTCGTCCTTAAAGAGGTACAGCAGTTACCAGAGTGCTGATGTGTGTGTGTGTGTGTGTGTTTGTGTTTGTGTTTGTAGATGTATGAAAATGAATGTGACAGCATAATCCAAAAGCCTTCTGTGTCTGTGTTCACATGTTTCTGTCTGGACATTTGTTAACCTGCAGGTTTTGACGATGTTAATAAACTCAGCCTATAAGCCTGGCCGTGTTCTCAGAGAGTTGCAGATGGTGGAGGACCCAAAGTGGAACTGTCTGGAGGAAACGCTGAAAGCCAAGTAAGGATAAACACACACATACACTGTTAAGACCAGTGGTAATATATATGATCACTTTGAGAACAATATTTTTCATCACACAGTGGAAAGAACAGCTGGTTGTTTTCAAACGGTGCAAATAAATGAAAATTGGAAACAAAATTGAAATATTGAAAATTGAAAAAAGGGAAACGGCATGTGAGTTTGGCCAGTCCTTAAAAAGATAAGGGACAGTTTCTAATTTATGAGGTAGTTTAATTTTATGGAGAGACAGAATATCAACCAAAAATCAAGAAAAAACATGTTACATAAAAGCTATAAATTGATTTGCATGTCATTGAGTGAAATAAGTATTTGATTCCCTACAACCCAGCCAGCCTGGCTCCTACAGACTGGCTGTGTGCCCATGTAGCACACAGATTACAATCAGGCTATCAATTACAGATACTCCTGATCTTAACTCGTTATGTGTATAAAGCTCATCTGTCCACAGAACCTGTTTCTTCCATTCCAACCTCTCCACCACCATGGCCAAGAACAAAGGACGTCAGGGACATGACTATAGACCTACACAAGGCTGGAATGGTGGAAAGGGTTACAAGACCATCAGCAAGAAGCTTGGTGAGAAGGTGTCAACTGTTGTTGTGATTATTTGGGAATGGATGAAATATAAAATGACCATAAATTGCCCTCAGTCTGGAGCTCCATGCAGTATCTTACCTCATGGGGTGAGGATGATCATGGGAAAGGTGAGGGATCAGCCCAGAACTACACGGGAGGAGCTTGTTAATGATCTGAGGGCAGTTGGGACCACAGTCACTAAGAACACCATCGGTAACTCACTACATCATAAAGGATTGAAGTCTTGCAGTGCCTGCAAGGTCCCCTGGCTTAAGAAGGCACATGTACCGACAATCTTAAGTTTATCAGTGAACATCTAAATGATTCAGAGAAGCCTTGGGAGAAAGTGCTGTGGTCAGATGAGACCAAAATCGAGCTCTTTGGTATTAACTGGACCTGCTGTGTGAGGAGAAAGAGAAATGCTGAATATGACCCGAAGGACTCCATCCTCACAGTGGTCCCAACTGCCTTCAGATCATAAACAAGCTCCTACTATGTAGTTCTGGGCTGATCCCTCACCTTTCTCATGATCATCCTCACCCATGAGGTAAGATACTCCATGGAGCTCCAGACTGAGGGCAATTGATGGTCATTTTATTTTTCTTCCATTTCCGAATAATCGCACCAACAGTTGTCACCTTCTCACCAAGCTTCTTACTGATGGTATCAAATCATGCAAATCAATTTGTAACGTTTATGTAACATGTTGTTTCTTGATTTTTGGTATTATATGTAGGTAAGTAACTAAAGTTGCCATTTCCTGTGGAGTTACTTTGGAGATATGAGGACAGCAACAGTTCGTAAAAATGATGTATCCCTTATATTACGTATGTGGCTAAAGTAATTTGTTCATATAAATATTTTCCTTTATAATTATTTTGTGGGTTAGCAAGTCAGGAACATTCCTGAAAACGTATATAAATACACCCACAGACACACACACACTAAGACTGAAACTTTGTCCGCTCTGTATTAAATGCCCAGGTTTCCCCAGGTAGAAAATGTGTACTGATGTTTGTGTCTTAGTTTGTGTTTGCTTCCAAGTGTGTGTGTGTGTGTGTGTGTGTGAGCACCTCCACCAGTGAATCATTTATGAGTGTAAACCCTGTGGTCCTAATGAACTGAGTGTTTTTCCTCATTTGCATAATGAGGTTCCCAGTTCCTGATTTGCATATTCATACATGCACATATTCGGGCAAGAAAATGTAAAAATGTTCCATTAAGAATGCATTTGAATGGCAGAAAATGGGTTTGTTTCTGTGTTTTTGCAGGTACAAAGGGAAGAGTTATCGCTCGAGTGTACGGATTGTGCGTTTAGCTGATCAAGTCTCAGATTTCTGTCGGAGTGTGTGCACGAGACTGCAGTGCTGTCCAAACCTGTTCGGTCCAATACTTGTGTCAGACAAATGTCCAGAGAACTGCTCTATACACACCAAGACCAAATACAGTAAGTCTGTGTGTGTGTGGGTGTGTGCGTGTGTTTGCGTGTGCGTGTGTGTGTGTGCGTGTGTGTGTGTGCGTGTGCGTGTGTGTGTGCGTGTGTGTGCATGTGCGCGCGTGCGTGTGCGTGCGTGTGCGCACGTGTGTGTGCAGGTGTGTGCGTGTGTGTGCAGGTGTGTGCGTGCGCGTGTGTGTGCGTGTGTGTGCGCGTGTGTGCAGGTGTGTGCGCGTGCGTGTGTGTGCGCGTGTGTGTGCGTGTGCGCGTGTGTGTGTGAGAGAGCGAGAGAGAGAGAGTGAGGGAAGGAAAGGGACAAAGAGACAAAAAGAGAAAGCAATTCAGATATAGAGAGGGATAAACAGAGAGGAGCAGAGGGAAATGAAGAATGAAGAAGAAGAGTTGGCAAGAGAAAAGGAAAGAGAGGGAAGGAGGAAAGGCACTGGAAAAGAGACAGAGAGAGAGAAAGAAAAGGAGACTCTGCTCTCTTGATGAGACGGTTGTGCTTATTTGAATTTTACGTTTGGAATGAAAATAACATGGTTTTAAATGTGAGGTATCATTTTCCTCATAAACTCCCACACACACTGACCTGACCATTGTTCTAACTGAATGTGTTGGTAAAGTGTGCATATTGAGTGTGTATATTGGTGTGTGTGTGTGTGTGTGTGTGTGTGTGTGTGTGTGTGGGTGCTGTAGCGTACTACTATGGAAAGCGACGGAAAGTGGGGCGTCCCAGCCTGGGGGAGAGCACACAGGATGTTGATCCGGCCAAATCTGCGCGGCGCAGGAAGAAGCGCAAAACCATCTTTGTTCAGAAGAAACGCCGCTCTTCTGTTGTAGGCCTTACAGAGTCACCTCAGGTCAGGCCTTCCCTTACACATACACTAACACACACTGGAAACTCCTTTATTTTTAAAACTTTTTTTTAAAAAATGTTCTGTCTTTTGCTGTTTTTTTTCCAGGACAGTGATTATTTTGATGAGGATGAAGATGATGATTCGATCAGTGAGGAATGCTCCAGCTCAGAACCACATGAGGAGGCTCGCCATCATTCATACATGGATGCCTCGAGGACAGGCCGGCCACGTCGAACTGTCGCCCAGCGTAGGATTACACATCCCGGGACCACCAACCGGCAGTCACTGCGAAGAAACACACGCTCATACTCATACACACACAATCAGCCTGCCAGACACATACACACAAAGGTGAGACCCATACGTAGAGGAGATCCGTCATTCAGTTCAAATATGATTCTTTAGGAAACAATTCGAACACGAGGAATATACAATTTCACCTCAGTTTATGCCAGATTAATTATTTTGGTAGAATTCGAGGTTATTATTATAACACACATTATTGGAGGAGCTATTTAAAAAATGATCCACTTTCAAATTTATACAGAATTCATCAGTGCTGTTTTACATCCATTACATAAACATTTGAGGACATAGAAAAAATAAAATTATACTTTCTTCTAAAATTGTGAGATTGTGACTATAAGTAAATCTAAAATATAACATGGAACAGAATTAAAAATTGGTAGAAAATGTAAGAAACATTGCATAACTCACATATGTGTTCGTGTTTATGTAGCCGGAGCCTACAGAAGAGGAAGAAGGTTGCTTGGTTTTGGAGCGGAATCCTTTGGAGTGGAGTGTTTCAGACGTAGTCGACTTCATCATGTCCACCGATTGTGCCTCACTCGCCAAGATATTCCAGGAGCAGGTACTCACTCTCTCTCTCTCACACACACACAGACACACACACAACACATTTGCATCGTGACTCAAAACATTTCTTAGCTTACCCCAAATGTAGTCAATTAGTCTGAATAGATTTAGTGTTTGTTGGTTGTTTCTTTAGTTTTGCACTGAAGCTAATGGAATATAATGTAAGCTTATTACCATCTGCATGACATTTGCACACACTTGACTCACACAGTGTCAAGTTGGTAAATAATGTCAAATAGACTTGCCACAGTGGTTTCTAACACTGCATGACTTACTGTCATAATCTAAAAATATGGACAAAGATACAGACAAAATTCAGGGTGGCTGCTACCGTTTTAGCTATACACTGAACAGAAATGCCGTTTTTACTTCATTAAGTGACTTCGGCTGCCTTAAAACTGATAAAACAGTTTTCACAGAACCTCTAATAGTGTTCAGAGACCCTCTAATAGTGTTTACACAACCTGTAACAGTGGTAGCTGGTGGCCTGGTGGTTAGGGAGTTGCCCCTGTGATCGTAAGGTCATGGGTTTGAATTGCAGGACTGCCAGTGGCACTACTGAGGTTCCCTTGAGTAATTGTACCGTCCCCACACGCACCGCAGAGCCACTTTATTTTAAAGTGTAAAGTACAAACTATGTTAACAGTGCTGCAGTCAATGGTAAAGTGAGTTTTGGCAGACGCCCTTATCCAGAGGGGCTTACTATCATCAGTCACAGGGACAGTCCTCCTGGAGCAACTGCAGGTTAAGTGTCTTGCTCAAGGACACAATGGTAGAAAGTGGGGGTTTAACCTGCAACTTTGTGGTTATTGGGTTCACAGGCAAGTGTTTTACCCACTAGAGTTGCTGTTAACAACTCTTTTACTGCTGTAAACAAATCTTAAGTTTAGTGAAGACTGGACCTACGAGGCTAATGTAGCTATGTAAGTAATGGAAACTTATAGCTGACCAATTTCTCAGTGCAAACCACAAACTTAAATTGTCACACACTTCCCTCAAACGACGGTGGGTAAAATGTATGTCGTATGCTATAAAAAGGTTTGCACTGAGAAATTGGTCAGCTATAAGTTTCCATTACTTACATAGCTACATTAGCCTCGTAGGTCCAGTGCAAGACTGAAATATCAGACACCAAATAGGGGAGAAATTCCTTAACCTTTTACTTTAACCTATATGCTCAGTAAATATGTCCTCCTTATTGAGCTTTGAACTTGGGATATTGATACTAAGCAAATTTAGACACTATGGAAAAAAAAAACTTGGGAAAAACGCTGCTTTGTCAATTAATCCGAATATAATGAATGATTACTCAGAACCTTCTGAAGTCTCTGATTTTTTCTCTCTCTCTCTCTCTCTCTCTCTCTGTAGGACATTGATGGTCAGGCTCTGTTGCTGTTGACCCTTCCCACCGTCCAGGAGTGTATGGATCTGAAGTTGGGTCCAGCCATCAAGCTCTGCCACCAGATTGAGCGTGTCAAAGTGGCCTTTTACTCCCAGTATGCTAACTAAGCTAACGCCGCTTACTAGGTTAACTGGGATAGCTCTAACAGAGGCCTTTCTCTCAGTGGGTGAAAAAAAACTTAACAAATACTCCTCAGGGGCTTGATATGGAGCTTCAGTCCTTCTGGAAAACACATACATACTGGATATATGGTGGGCGATTCAAAAGAAGACCATTTCAGAACAGAAGGAATTTTTCTTCTGTACAGATTTGACCTACGCAGTGGAGGGATTTTACCCAAGGAAACAAAACCTTAAGTGAAGGACAACGTCTTTGTTCTCTTGAGGAACCTACAGTATCATCCTATTCACTCTATATTATAGTACATGTTTCAGGGCCCTGAAGCTGGACTTTGGAAGAAAAAATATTAAAAAACACTTACAGCATTGGAAGGAAAAATATGTCTCTGTTGATGGACGATCAAATACATCTGTGATAACTGAAGCCTTGTGAAAAAAAATACTACTGTGTTCAACTCTAGAGATGTCTGTATGTTATTTTTCTGTTATTCAGAGACCAAATTATTATATTTATAAAGATGATTAGATTTGGAGAATCAATGTATAAAGTTAAATAATATATTTGAAATATTTATTTTGGCCTGACATTTCTCTCAGAATATAGGTGCTCACATGCTGTTTCATTTGTCATCAGACTGACGGAATATGGAGTCATACTGCAGTCTTTATTTTCACCCTGATGTAAAACTCAACAGTGTATGTAAATATTTCTTTAATCTATGCAAGACAGGACATTCGTGATGATTCTCTACTCCTTTGCTGTGTGATTGACACTTCCCTTGATGATTCTGTAAATAGGTTGTAAATAGAGTTTATTAACTAATAGTTACATTTAGTTTTAATATGACCCCAAATGAGTGAAGTGTGTTTTAGTTCAGTCATCACATATGAAAACTGAAGGAGTTTCCAGAATATCAGGAAAGTCCTCAAACAGCCCCATGAAGCAATTTCCAGATAACTGTTTTTCATACTGCTTCATAAATTCTTTTTCAAAGAAGAATTTGAACAAGTAGGCAAGTGTACATACCACAGTTATGGGATATAATCATTGTTACAGAGGTTACAAATAATCTAAAGTTTTAGAATTATATCTGTAAAACAGTAATCTAAGTAAACAAATAGCAGTTGTCAGATTACAAATTCTTCTAGCAATTAAGGTCATTGCTTATGGGACTTAAAGCAAAGTGCTGCTGTTGTATCGTCCTCTATTTAGTTCAGTTCAGGTCAGTTCAGTGCATATTTATTGTTACTACACAAGAAGACTATAACATCACTCACAAAAAAAAAATCTTCTTAATGTATGTGAATGTAATGAGATCTTATTCTCATTCGAATGGTTTATTCATCCTGAAACTTTCTCATAATGTAAAGGGCAGCCTTTTAAAATGATATGGAAAATGATTTTAATATGATCGGGTTTCCAATGAAAAGAATAGATAGTAACAATAGGTTTCCTGTTAACTACACAGGAAATGATCAAAATAGCCAGAAATGCAGAATAGAAGGCATACGGTCTAGAAATGCTAACCGATTTTAATGAGGTCATCTGGTCGGTAATAGAATTGTACAAGGAACTTTTCCAGCCATGCCTATAATCTGATGGTCTGAAACTTACAACCAGATGTAACTCAATGTGACAAAATGTACATAAATTAGATTGCTGGCCATTTCTTAAAATAATCCCCCATTCACAGGGAATTAAATGGGTGCATTGAATTTAGTTGATTCTGATGTGTAATTTTCACATCAGTCAAACAAAATGACATCACCATCGTACAAATACTCTTGACATACAACATGAGGAAGTGTAGAACATACAAAATGAAACTGACCTTGACAAATCAGGCAATAACTATAATATTTTTCATATGGCTAGAAGTACTCATTTCCACAATAATTAAGCAAAAATCAACCAGAGCTGTAGTGAGCTTTCCTGGAGCGACGTGTGTTTTGCCCCCCTGCACAGTTAGGAAGAGGACAATAGCGCTACAAGGGTTATGGTTGGAGATCCAAAACTATTATCAGTTACCATCTATAAGCCAATAAAATTGCAAAGGACTTTGCTTTCATCTAAACACAAGCATAAGCACCTGGTGTTCACAAGACTAGTACACTAGTACTAGAACATGGTCAGCTAGGTCAAAAATAGAGCTTTCTGGTAAAGGTATAATGACCACAGGATCCAGTTGTTGGCATGGCCATCCCACACTCATGAGCTAAAGTCCCTTTACTACTGAGCGTGAAGAAGAAATGCCAAAAGACAGATTCCTTGCTTCTTCTTCTCCAATGTTGTCAAGCATTGTACCATGCACTAAAGGTTTTATTTTCTCAGGTTCAATTTTACCACAATTAAAATTAAGATTTTTCTCAACGTTTAAGTGTGTGATGAAGCTTATTAACCACAAAGACATTCTAAACGATATTTTTTTAAAGCCCTCTTCACCCAGGGAGCCACATTACAGTCAAATAAAATCAATGCATTTTTTAGTAAATTGTTTTATTCTAATCAGGATGCATTTGAATTGTAGGGTTAAGGCTAGATGGTAATTAATAATGTGTCTGGTTTCTATGACATAAATATAGAACTGTCTTCCATACTTATAATCTGAATGTGTGTAAGTTTTTGCCTGGGACCATATCGCATGTTACCCATGACTCATAGCAGAACATCAGGTTTGCTCTAGAGACTCAATAAATTGGGTCCTATTACATGAATCAGAACTTAGGTGACCATTTAATTTTTTTTTTTTTTCCCACGGAGTCGTGCTGAAAAATTTGTTCGACTGCCACCTCATACTGTTGCCAGGCAACATGTTTTCAAAGGTATGCGGCATGCAGCATGCCCAGCTGTGTGTCTGACCGTAATCAAGGCAGCTTTTTGATGGTAGAGGCGCCCTCATAAATTTAGAGAAGTAGTGAGAAATGTATAACAGATTTGCAAAGGAAATGCAGAAGCACAAAGAAGGAACCTAATGACTCTTATTCGAAACACTAAAAATAACAGGGGGGGGGGTGGGGGGGGGTTAGTGCAGGATAAAAACAGAAGCTCCAAAAAATTGCTGAAGTGATGCAGCCAAGACTAAAACCATAAACATCTTACACCATCACAGTATAGCCAGAAAAAAAGCTATAGTAAATGTTCTTTTCTATTTATCTTTTTTGACAGGGTCATACACTGCAGATTTATGTGAAGTTTACAGATTCAACCAAGGTATTCATCATCTGTGTGTGTGTGTGTGTGTGTGTGTGTGTTTGTCTTCATACATTTCCAGGGCAAAATGCCTGTATAAAAAAACAAGACTAACCTACAGGAGCAGCAAAATGCTTTCTTTACAGAAATTCTATATTTAAAGTAAAAAAATGGTTACTCAGGTAGCCAAAAAGGGGAGCATATAGATAATTCCATACATAATACAGTACATATGGGATTATTTTATTATATATGGACACAAACCTATATGTAATACATAGTAGTATTATTACTACTTACATACTAACATAATTATTATGACTTACAAACTGTCAGTGCCAGATCAAAACCTTTTATCATATTACTCATTATTCTTTTGTATTTTTGGAATATATCAGTTGCTGTTTAACATGTTTCAAAATGTTACAATGAACGAACCAAAAGAAACTGTCAAAAAAAAACTTTAAGTGAAGTGACTTAAGTGAAGTTGCTTCTTTTGGTTATTTGTGGAAATGTGTTTTCATTTTAATGGCAACAATGTATGTAATTCATATGGCAGGATATCAGGTCATGCACGGGCCGTATGTACTATTTTATATTGCATAAAAACAAATCTGTGTGTGTGTGTGTGTGCTGAACATTAATCTTTCCCTGAATATTCAGTGAAAAAAAGGGTTTCACGGACTTTAAAAATTATGGCCAAAAGTAGGTAAAATTAAATACATGGTGTATAATTCATAAAAATATAATAATAATAATAATAATAATAATAATAATAATAATAATTATTATTATTATTATTA